>CAHIKZ030000365.1:367500-412500 GCA_903632075.3 Acanthosepion pharaonis | reverse complement strand
CCCCAGATACATTTAATGACGCCTTCGAATCCCTTTTAAAAGAACGCTTTCTATTTTAGAAGCCTAATGGAAAAAGGGCCTTTGAAATCGCAAAGAACTTGCGATATAAAGATAGAAAATCAAGAAAGTAAAGCGCCCGTTGTCGCATCGCTGACATTTGTTGGCTATTCTTGTATTCCCCGTCGCTTCAATGTCCGGACGCTGGCTGTTCCGAATTCCAGACTATCACACTGGACAACGGACAACGCTAGAAATCAGTGAACACTGGACAGGCGCAGACGTTTTTTGAGTATTGGTTTAGCCGAAGGTCAGTTGGTCAGTCGGTAAGCCGGTCGGCTTGTGGGGAGAATATGGAGAGGAAGTAGGAACCAGGAAATGGAATAAAAATTATGGGATGGAAAGAAAGAAAGAAAGAAAGAAAGAAAGAAAGAAAGAAAGAAAGAAAAGGGAGAGAAAAAAAAATTGAAAATGGTTGGAGTTTGGGAACGAACGAAAGAAAGAAAGAAAGAAAGAAAGAAAGAAAGAAAGAAAGAAAGAAAGAAAGAAAGAAAGAATAAATAAATGTTTACAATGTTAACATTATGACCATTGCTGATGGAGCGGATATGATCGCCACTGGATGCCCCCCTCCCCGATACACATACACAGCGTCACCTGCGTTTGGCAGCTTCTGTTTGTTTTTTTTTCATAAATACTATTGTTCGCCCAATAAAAGGCCCAAGGCCACTCAAGGTAGAGTATTCCTGGAGGAGGAAGGAATTAAATAACGTAATTCCCCATGTATAATACGCCTTCATTCAAAATACGCACACCTAAAATTGTGCTGAAAGTGTGGGAAAATGATTCTACCCATGCATAATACGCACCCCTTATTTGGTAATCAAACCCTATAAATTGTACCTCTTCAATTTCATTACGTCCAGCGTTTCCTATTCTTATTTAAAAAATGGTTTTAAACATAGAATGATATTCTAATTTAGTTTTATGATAATTCTTATTTTATTTTAGGCAATTATTTAAAGATCTTTTATAGCTGTGCATAATACGCACCCTTGATTTTGCTTATTTTTTTTTTTTAGAAAAATGCGTATTATACATGGGGAGTTACGATACATATTTTAGGGATATATGTACGATAGTTAACGGTTAATCGTAGACTTAAAGAGATTAAGATTGAATGTCATTGTCTATCACCATGAGAGCCAACAAGCTAGTTTTGGAGACTGTAGTGAGTTTAATTTATAGTGAGTTTAATTTATAATTATAAAATATATTAAAGACAATATTCTCTGAAGAAAAAAAACCTTAGATGAAAAATGAACTTTCGCAAGATTTGTTTTCATTTTTTTTATAATTTTAAATCGAATAATTTATAAAGTTTTTAAAACTTTTAAATTTCAGTTTCAGTGGTGTAAATCTTAGGAAATAATGCTTTTAAGTAAAACTATATTTACTGCTCATATCTTGTAATGCTTATTAAAATCTATCGACCTTGAATATTTTTAAAAAGAATTTCAATATTTTTGTGTTAAAACGTCCTAATTTTTCTACGTATGGGAGTTAGTACATGACATTATCATTAAAAGGTCCCGTGTTTTAAGAGTTGTACCCACTTACGGAAGAAGAAACATACAAAAATTATTTTCTGCTAGCAATTGTGCGTCATTATATTTAACTTGTCAGCACGTTAGGTGGTCGATAAATCGATCGATACATCAGAAAATCAAGACCTCGTGATTAAAAAATGCTTGCATACAAGATTTTATGCCATAAGTATTTCCTTCAAATCAGATTAATTTAACATTAAATTTGCTAATTTTCCTCAAATAAGGATTCAGAAATATATATTTTATTTTTGCAAAATTTTTAAAACCGAGAATTAACTTTTATTTACAAATGGCAGATTTTATAGATTTTACTGAAAAAATAAATCGAATTTTAGTTATGAATCCTATTCTTTTCCGATCCCCACCTATGGGTAAATAGCAGGACAAACTGGGTTTTATAGACTTGGATGACAACTGGTCTAGGAGAAGGATGACTCTAAAGTCATAACCTGCAGAGGGTCGTTTGCGTACCTTGTGGTGGCACGTGGTGCATCAGGTCTCTGTATAAGGCCCTTCAAAATGATTGCTTGGTTCTGCACAAAGCCTTCACCACTGTAATCAAGTCATATGTGGGGGAGTCTGGCTGTCGGTTGAGGATAAACGAGGAGATAGTTCAGTATTATTCACACACACACACACACACACACACACACACACACACACACACACACACATATATATATATATATATATATATATATATATATAGTGTGCGTGTGCTTTATTAAGAAGGATTATATATAAGGGTGTTTCATTAAAACGGATCAAAATCAGCAGTAAATAAATCAGTGTTATTGCTGAAATTTTTTTTATTTCTCTATTAGATCATCGTATATAAATAAAAAAAAACATAATTAAAGTCATGGGAATTATGTGTGAAAAATAATATCGCCCAAATGTCTGTCAAATCTGAAAGCAAAAGAAAAAAATCATTAGTCATTTAAACTTAATACACATTTAAATTCGGTCCAAGTTATTGGAACACACTTTATATATATATATATGTGTGTGTGTGTGCGTGTTTGTGTGTGTGTGTGTGTATATATATGTATGTATGTACTTATATAGAGAGACAGAGACAGACAGAGAGGGAGAGACAGTGGAAAAAGATAGATAGATAGATAGATAGATAGATAGATAGATAGATAGATAGATTAAATTGTCTTCTCTGGTTTATCAACCCATTGCCGTTTATTTAAAGCCAGAAAATATTTTTAGATTAAAAGAATGTGATGGAGTATAATAATGGCTTAGTGATACAAGTCTTAGTAATTAACCCATATTTTGGGGAAGAAGTGTTGGATTCATGCCTTTTCCCAAGTGTATTTGCGCTGAATTGAATATAACGAACCCAACTGGAATTGGAACTCGGCTCCCCGGTTAACAATTTGTTTTTAAACAATTCACCCCCAAGCAAGGCAATAAAGCCACTAAGACGCAAGAGGCCACTGAGTGTTAGAAAATATAAGAAGAAATACTATTAATGAACGAGGACAATAAAAGAATATGTATTAAGAAAACGATTGATATTGCATTAATTTTTTGATGATCAAATTTGTCTAGGAAACAAGCAACTGGAATAGAGTTCCACAAGTGAGAATTGTGATAGAAGAACCTATTAGCATAGAACTTACGGTAATAGCTAATCATTTCAACTGTACATTGACGAGACATTGCCGCCAATCTAGTACAGAGCTTAAATTCGTAAAATCAAGGTACCACAGAGGAAATTTTCCTCAAAACAATTATCATGGAAATATTTGTAGAAAAATGCACAGGGAAGCTACATTACGCGGTGGGGAAGTGACTAAAACCGAGATATCAGGTTAGTATCAATAACATTGCAGATTTTTCTTTGGATTTGATTAAGAATCTCTAAGTATCTTACAGTCGCACCAGATGTGGCAGAAATATTCAAAGCAAGGATGAATGGTAGACATAAATATGTAATGTATTTTCTGGGGAGAAAAATAAACATAACAAAAGAACAAAACTTATTAAGAGCTACAAGAGACAAAAAGATGTGGAGGGCCATGATCGCTAACGTCCTGAAGGGATACGGAACATAAAAGAAAAAGAAGTCATTTACTAGAGAATGTTACAAAGCGTACCCACCCTCCGTATTTGCCAGATTTTATTGCAAAGGTACTTAGTCAAAATGACGAGTATACACGGGCCTTACCTCCCTTTCTCACTGTGAATTGAACGTAAACCGCCGTACACCTTTATTTGAAGTCTTTTCAACTTTTCCCTTTTTTGTTACTCTCTTCCATAAACGGATATATTTTTCTAATTTGTCCTCATGCACACTCTACTGCCCGTGTATAGATAAAAAAAACACATAATCACAACATTCTACGCACGATCATTGGTCACCATCGGATTCCGTTTTATGACACTCAGAGGACTGCATTTGACGCATGCGCATTAGCTTTCCTCCTTTTCGTGATTAGGTTCCTTTTGAAAAAAAAAAACAATATGTCAGCAGAGAATTTTTCTTATGATGCTGCAAGTATATTATTGCGTGTTAATTTCGTTAGATGTTCTGAAGGATTTAACAAATTATTTTTTTTTTTTTGTCATTGTCTTTTGTTTCTTTTCGTTTTGGTTTTGCATGTTTTTTTTGGTCTTTTTTTTTTTGCCTCAGCACCAACGAGACAGTCGGCAGGCGATGACGTTTCGAATCAGTTATCGTTGCTTTATGAAGTCGAATGGGCAGCAAAAAAGTATGAAGTTACCTTTTATTGTATTACTTATTCTGACAACGTATCCTTAGGGAGAATAGGGTGCCAGATGAAAAAGAAAGCTTAACGCTTACATCAAATCATTCATTCATTCTTCGTGTACGATGTTCTCAATGAAATAAATACTGTCTGTGATTCTTCACACCTTTTTTCTTTGTTTTTTTTTTTTTTCTTTCTTTCTTTTGTTTCATGTACATCACTGTTCTTTCATTCGTTCTTTCTTTCATATCCTCTTTTTATTCTGGATTTCTACTTATTTTTTTTTCTTATTTTTTTTTCTACCCGTTTTTACATTTTCCTTTTCTTTTCTTTTTCTTTGCTTTTTCTTTTCTATTTTCTACCTTACCTCCTTGGTGCTATTCTCTTTCTTCGGTTTTGCAAGTTCCTTTCTTTCTTTCTTTCTTTCTTTTTCGTGTTGTTCATTTTTTTCCTTTTCCTTATATTATTTTCGAAAAGCCTATTTGTCTTTCTATTCTTTCTTTCTTTTCTCTTACCTTTTCCGACTTTCTTTCTTTCTTTCTTTTTCGAGTTCATTTTTTTCCTTTTCCTTATATTATTTTCGAAAAGCCTATTTGTTTTTCTCTTCTTTCTTTCTTTTCTCTTACCTTTTCCGACTTTCTTTCTTTCTTTCTTTTTCGTGTTCATTTTTTTCCTTTTCCTTATATTATTTTCGAAAAGCCTATTTGTCTTTTTCTTCTTTCTTTCTTTTCTCTTCCTTCCTTCCTTCCTTCTTTCCTTCCTTCCTTCCTTCTCTCTTTCCTTCCTTTCTCTTCCCTCTCCCTCCTTTTTCCTTTCTTCCTTCTGTCCTTTCTTCCTGCCTTCTCTCCTTCCTTCCTTCCTTCTTTCTTTCTTCATTGCTTCTGCACTTCCTTCCTCTCTCCCTCCGTTCTCCCTGCCTTCTTCTCCTTCCTTCCTTCCTTCCTGCCTGCCAGCCTTTCTCTCTCCTATCCTCCATCGTTCCTTCTGTCGTTCCTTCTTTCATTCATTCCTTGTCCTCCTATCCTTTCTTTCTCCCTCCTACCTCTATGCCTTCCTTCCTTCCTTCCTTCCTTCCTGCCTGCCAGCCTTTCTCTCTCCTATCCTCCATCGTTCCTTCTGTCGTTCCTTCTTTCATTCATTCCTTGTCCTCCTATCCTTTCTTTCTCCCTCCTACCTCTATGCCTTTCTTCCTTCCTTCCTTCCTTCTTTCCTTCCTTCTTTCCTTCCTTCCTTCCTTCTGTCTTTCCTTCCTTTCTCTTCCCTCTCCATCCTTTTTCCTTTCTTCCTTCTGTCCTTTCTTCCTGCCTTCTCTCCTTCCTTCCTTCCTTCTTTCTTTCTTCATTGCTTCTGCACTTCTTTCCTCTCTCCCTCCGTTCTCCCTGCCTTCTTCTTCTTCCTTCCTTCCTTCCTTCCTTCCTGCCTGCCAGCCTTTCTCTCTCCTATCCTCCATCGTTCCTTCTGTCGTTCCTTCTTTCATTCATTCCTTGTCCTCCTATCCTTTCTTTCTCCCTCCTACCTCTATGCCTTCCTTCCTTCCTTACTTCCTTCCTTTCTTTCTTTTTCGTGTTGTTCATTTTTTTCCTTTTCCTTATATTATTTTCGAAAAGCCTATTTGTCTTTCTCTTCTTTCTTTCTTTTTTCTTACCTTTTCCGACTTTCTTTCTTTCTTTCTTCTTGTATATTATTTATTTTCCTTTTTATTTTCGAAGAGTTTTTCTTTTCTTTTTCCTTTTTATATTAGAAGATTCTTCGTTCTTTCTTTCTTTCTTTCTTTCTTCTTTCTTTCTCTTTTCTTACTTTGTTCGCTTTCAATCTTTTTGAATACTTTTCTTTTCCTTATTTGTCTTTCTTTCTTTCTGTTTGTTTTCCTTTTTACTTCTTATTTTTCGAAAAGTTTTCTTTTTTACATCACAAGATACCGTGTTCTTTCTTTCGTTTTTCTTTTTCTTTATTTTCCTTTGCTATTTCGCTTTTCATCATTTCGAATATGTTTTTCTTACTCCCTTTCTTTCTTTCCTTCTTCTTCGTGTTTTAGATTAAAAGAATGTGATGAATTCTTCTGACATCCATCAAACATGGCACGTGGAACTAGAACAGTCTACCCCAGTGATCGAAATAAAGGGTTCAGTTCGAAATTCCAACCACCTGAAGAAGGCCGGAGCGTACAACAGCCGAAACGTTGTGACAAATATGGCGACAAAGATGAGGACAATAGTCCGACTAATATAAATACTGAGCCGTAAGTTCATTACACCACCGGCACATCCAAGCTTACAGCACCTGGTATTCTCAAGCGGTCACCCATCTAAATACTGACCTGGCCGACGTTGCTTATGTTTGATGATCGTATCAACGTGATATCGTCGTAAGGACATTACACAATCTGCGCACCAACCTTACACCATTGCACAAAACTCGCATCCAAATTTACAGCACCTTGTATTCCCAAGAGGTCACTCATCTAGATACTGACCAGGACGACCAGCTTAACTTTTTCTTTTTTCTTTCCTTTTTCTTTTTTCTTTCTTTCTTTTTACTTTCTTGTCTTGTCCATTAGGTCAAAGCAATATCTTTCTTTGTGTTTAGCTTTGAGTGTTGGCGTTAGAAAAATAAGGTACATGTAGTATTGAATCAAAACCTTTTCCCATTACTTTCGTATTCCATTGGTAAGGAGGAAGTTCATTTAGCACCACTTGCCCTCAAGGGATGCTTCTTTTTGGAACAGACACCCCCTACCAGAGGACGCTTCCCAGATCAGTACTAACTTAATCTCTTCAAGTCTATGGTAAATTTAGGGTTATGTTTGCTACATGTCTTCATAATCTGTAGAAACAAAAATCCAATTCACTAACCGTCTACCTTGAGGGACTCTTTTTCATTGTATTGACTGAACATTTTACAACAAAAAAGAACATTTTTTAAGAAACACACCAAAGAGCTACGAAGGACAGGGAATTGTGGAGAGCCATGATCGCCAAGGCCCTGAAGGGACACGACACACACAAGAAGAAGTTGACAGGAACGCAAGAATCCGGAATAATTGGTAACATATTCAAGCTGACAGATATCGTGTTGTTCATGTGCACGTATCCACACGTATATTTAAATCATTCCATGTTACAAAAATCTAATTCAGTAACCCTCTACCTTGAGGGACTCTTTTGTTTTGTACAGACTGAATAGCTCTATAGAGAGATAAATAGAGATAGATAGATAGATAGATAGATAGATAGATAGATAGATAGATAGATATGAACAAACCCTTTAGATAGATAGATAGATAGATAGATAGATAGATAGATATGAACAGATTCAGATATGAACAGATTCAGATAGATAGATAGATAGATAGATATGAACAGATTCAGATAGATAGATAGATAGATAGATAGATAGATAGATATGAATAGACTAAGATTGACTTATTTGTTTTTTTACGATTTATCAATCTTTTGAAGACTATTGAAAGCCATAGATAGATAGATAGATACGAACAGATTCAGATATATAGATAGATAGATCTGGATACACTCAGATAAGATAGATAGATAGATAGATAGATATAAACAGATTCAGATATATAGATAGATGCATATGAATAGACTAAGATTGACTTATTTGTTTTTTTACGATTTATCAATCTTTTGAAGCCTATTGAAAGCCATGGATATATATATTTTTTTTAAATTGTAACAACTTTTCGGAAATAATGAAGAGGACCCCTACTTTTCCGTAGACTGTTTGCTCGTGTGAATATAACAAATTTGACCGCAACTGGAACTGATTGATGCAATGTGATAGAGCCATTATAGGTCATTATACAACCCGCACACCCAAGCTTATAGCACCTAGTATACTCAAGCGGTCACCCATCTAGATACTGACCAGGCCGACATTGCTTAACTTTGGTGATCATACGAGAACCGATGTTTCAACGTGATATGGTCGTAAGCCCATTACACAGACAGCGCATCCAAATTTAAAGAACCTGATATTCCCAGAGCGTTACTCATCTAGATACTAACCAGGTCGACGTTGCTTAACTTTGGAGATTGTGCGAGAATCGGAGTTTCAATGTGATATGGCTGCAAGCTCAATCCACAACCCTCATATCCAAGTTTTTCGCAACTGATATTCCCAAGCGGCCACTCATCTAGATACTGACCAGGCCGACGTTGCTTAACTTTTATGATCGTACAAGAATCCGAAGTTTCAATGTAATATGGCTGGTAGTTCATTACACATCCCGTGCAACCAAATTTACGGCACCTGGTATTCCCAGATCGGTCGCTCATCTAGATACTGACCAGGCCGACGTTGCTTAACTTTTATGATCGTACAAGAATCCGAAGTTTCAATGTGATATGGCTGGTAGTTCATTACACATCCCGGGCATCCAAATTTACAGCACCTGGTATTCCCAGATCGGTCACTCATCTAGATACTGACCAGGCCGACGTTGCTTAACTTTGATGATCGTACAAGAATCCGAAGTTTCAATGTAATATGGCTGGTAGTTCATTACACATCCCGTGCATCCAAATTTACGGCACCTGGTATTCCCAGATCGGTCGCTCATCTAGATACTGACCAGGCCGACGTTGCTTAACTTTGATGATCGTACAAGAATCCGAAGTTTCAATGTGATATGGCTGGTAGTTCATTACACATCCCGGGCATCCAAATTTACAGCACCTGGTATTCCCAGATCGGTCACTCATCTAAATACTGACCAGGCCGACGTTGCTTAACTTTGATGATCGTACAAGAATCCGAAGTTTCAATGTAATATGGCTGGTAGTTCATTACACATCCCGTGCATCCAAATTTACGGCACCTGGTATTCCCAGATCGGTCGCTCATCTAGATACTGACCAGGCCGACGTTGCTTAACTTTGATGATCGTACAAGAATCCGAAGTTTCAATGTGATATGGCTGGTAGTTCATTACACATCCCGTGCATCCAAATTTACAGCACCTGGTATTCCCAGATCGGTCGCTCATCTAGATACTGACCAGGCCGACGTTGCTTAACTTTGATGATCGTACAAGAATCCGAAGTTTCAATGTGATATGGCTGGTAGTTCATTACACATCCCGTGCATCCAAATTTACAGCACCTGGTATTCCCAGATCGGTCGCTCATCTAGATACTGACCAGGCCGACGTTGCTTAACTTTGATGATCGTACAAGAACCGAAGTTTCAATGTGATATGGCTGGTAGTTCATTACACATCCTGTGCATCCAAATTTACAGCACCTGGTATTCCCAGATCGGTCGCTCATCTAGATACTGACCAGGCCAACGTTGCTTAACTTTGATGATCGTACAAGAATCCGAAGTTTCAATGTGATATGGCTGGTAGTTCATTACACATCCCGGGCATCCAAATTTACAGCACCTGGTATTCCCAGATCGGTCACTCATCTAGATACTGACCAGGCCGACGTTGCTTAACTTTGATGATCGTACAAGAATCCGAAGTTTCAATGTGATATGGCTGGTAGTTCATTACACATCCCGGGCATCCAAATTTACAGCACCTGGTATTCCCAGATCGGTCACTCATCTAGATACTGACCAGGCCGACGTTGCTTAACTTTGATGATCGTACAAGAACTGTGATATGGCTGGTAGTTCATTACATCCCGGCATCAAATTTACAGCACCTGGTAAGTTTCATCTAGATACTGATTGTGATATGGCTGGTAGTTCATTACACATCCCGGGCATCCAAATTTACAGCACCTGGTATTCCCAGATCGGTCACTCATCTAGATACTGACCAGGCCGACGTTGCTTAACTTTGATGACCGTTCATCAATGTGATATGGCTGGTAGTTCATTACCATCCCGGGCATCCAAATTTACAGCACCTGGTATTCCCAGATCGGTCACTCATCTAGATACTGACCAGGCCGACGTTGCTTAACTTTGGTGATCGTACAAGAACTGAAGTTTCAATGTGATATGGCTGGTAGTTCATTACACATCCCGGGCATCCAAATTTACAGCACCTGGTATTCCCAAAGCGGTCACTCATCTATCTAGGTGAGTGACCAGGTCGACGTTGCTTAACTTTGGTGATCGTACAAGAATCCGAAGTTTCAATGTAATATGGCGCATCCAAATTTACTGGTATTCCCAGAGCGGTCACTCATCTACATACTGACCAGGTGCAAGTTAGATTTTGGTGAGAAAACTTGTCTACTTCATAGTTAACCTACTTTCCAGATAATAGACAGCAAATGATTCGATATAATTACTCGGCTTCATGACAGTGTGCTGTGGTAGGATCCAGCTAATTTGCATAATGGAGTACCGACCATATAAATATGGTTGGTACCGGGAAGAAAGGGAGGAATCAAGAGATTCAACCAGAGACTCTGCCCGACTGCGACTCAGTCAACACATTCTCCAGGAACGGTCATTAGTCAAGTTTCAACACAGTGGAAAACCTTTAACGAAGAATGAGCATTGACTTGCTCTCCTAGAGGTTACCTGATGGAATTACAAAAAAATGGTTCTTTTCGTTGATTTATAGAGAGCAGTTTCGTTTTAGAAACGTTAAAATTAACTAACCACTTTATGTAATAAGTGGTGATTACAATATCTTACTCAAGTGAGAGCCATACTCTCACCTCTTGCATCACTTGCGATAGCTTCCGTCTCTTTTCGGTTTTTATGACCTCTAAGATGACCCTTGAGACCATCAAACGATTGCATGGGTACCAGGAAGATATGACAGATAATCTCTGTATCCTTGACTGGATCTGCCTGGCCTATAGCTTTCCTAATCACCACCATGTGATCTCTCAGCTCAGATGAGGATCTGCAGACTTTGTTGCAAACAGCACGTTTTGATGGTGGGCGCTGAACTAAGATGGCATAGTTGGATTACTTCTGGTTATTATGCTGGCGTTTTATACGGTTTGCATCATCGACCCTTGCCAAGAGCAAGGTAATAATGTCACTAAGACACAAATGTTTACTGGGAGTGAAAAGAAAACTTTAGAAAGAATCGAAAAAAACAGTCCTCAGCAGTAAACAGGGGATAAAACTTTAATTCTGTTCAAAAGACAGGGGAGGTGTGTGAACCAAACGATAAGGCGAACCTATTTCTTCCCAGGGATATTAAAAGGCGTGTCCTGAGAGAATTGAGCTACCTTGTATATTTCTGTGTGTTTGTGCACGTATTCAATAGGTACACCTTAGTCCTTAGCTATAACGGCAATTTAAACAGACTACAAATAATAAAGAGACATGGCAGAAAAATCAACCCTATACGTAAAAAGAGAGTTGATTTTGGTTGACATTTATTAATCATTTCTCTTAGAATCGGTTTTTCAGGAAGTTGAACTTCTCAAGTCAACTATTAACGCTCTTTCTGGTATTAATGGAAATCCCCTTCCAAACCTTTTGTTTAACACATAGTGGAAAGTCACCATCTTGATTATATTACAGTGCCATGCAAAAGTTTAGAACATATTACAAAAAACATTTAAGGCGTTTCTGATATAGTTACATCATTTCAACGTGTAGAACTTATATTGTTATATACCTATGTACCTATGAACACCAACGGGTATGTCCCAATCCTCATAAATAAGTTGGACAATATTGTAAGTGGGGGTAATATGATGTCTAAGTAGTCCAACACTAGCAAGTGGTTTACCTACTTCACGCCGCTGGCGAGTATTTATTTTGTTGTTCTCCAGATCTCAATCCGATTGAAAATTTATGGAGAGAGCTGAAACTCAGAATTCAAACAGAGAACTTGCAAAACCTGCATGAACTAAAGGAATGTTTTTGTCGTGGAGAATGGAAAAATGTAGTACCATTCAATAGGATTTTCTGAAACATTGGCCTTGTTTCACACTTCTTCACAAGTTGTTCATTGCTGATTTTCTAGTGCCAGTCTGTAGGATTTTCTGAGAAGTTGGCATTGTTTCAGATTTCTTCACAAGTTCTTCATTGGTGATTTTCTAGTGCCATTCTATAGGATTTTCAGAGACGTTGGCCTCGTTTCTGACTTAAAAGATTCACTCCTTTGATGTCGTTTTTAATCATTGATCTGAGAAAGCATTTAGATATTTAAATCACTGATAGTTTTGGCATTTATAAACGTGGTTGGCGTCAGATATGTTAGCCATATAAATACCTTGTTCGATTTGGGAACGTTAAATATTTACAATGAAGTACTTGGAATAATCTCTATTTTGGAATTCTTGGAATTGTTTGGTGGAAATATGTGTAAATGTGGAAAAACAGTAGTAAAATGAGCTTTGCTTTCAAAGCAAAAACAGCACGCCCAGAATGAGGTTTTAGTAAAATTTGTGTAATAATATGCAGCTGTTTTTTTTATGTATACATACCAACGGATTTTTGAAATAGCACCTGCAATTATCGACCAATGTCTTGAAGTTTTCAAAACTTATATCAACAGGACAACGATCCTAAATATGTAGCTAAGTCGACACGTTTCCAAAAGCAGATTAAGCTCATGGGCTGACTGAGTCTGACTTGAATTCCGCAGAGAATTTATGGTGGGAACTAAAAGCTGATGTTCAAAAGAGAAGTCCAACAAATCTTGCTGGTTTGAGAGGTACTTGTCAGAAAGAATTGGCTGAAATACCGGTGGAAATCAAAAGAGGTTTTGTGACATTGGGGAGCGTTGTTGAACATGAGTCAAATCAATGTTACTGCAGTTCTGTCCAACATCACGCCATTTTGGGGGGCAGGATATATAAAAAGCTGTTAGCAAATTAATGTTTCACAAGACGGGTCATTCCGTTCTCCTGATATAAAGTGAGAAAGCAAGCAGATAAAATTTAGCCTTACGCTAATTTATAAAATAAATGGCTTGCTCTCCTAGAGGTTACCTGATAGAATACAAAAAATGGTTCTTTTCGTTGATTTATAGAGAGCTTTTCGTTTTAGAAACGTTAAAATTAACTAGCCACTATTATATATAAGTATATAACTAGCTATTATTTACATTTTTAAATTCCACGTTCTGTAATTCTCTTCTGTGTATTGATTGTAATTACTTTCTATATAGATATCTAACATTGTTATTGTTCTCCATTGGAATTGGAATGAAAACACTGTTGGCAAGTACCCAGAATCCATCGTAAAAATTCAATATCAGGAATTAAAACACTGTATGGATCAGTTTCAACAAAGAGAGTATAAGAGATAAGAAAGTTGAACATAGCGTAGGTTGTGTTCGTGGTAGTTTCACACAATACTGCAAGTTGTTACCAAACCAAAACATGAACCTAAAAACTCATGATATTCTTGTCAGATCGATATTTCTATATTTTGTAGCAAGTTGCAGCGTTGTGCGAAATTTTCAAAAAGCAAATTGCCCAAATTTCCTTATCGCCAATACTAAATTTGTTGTAACTGTGGTATATATATATATATATATATATATATATATATATATATAATTTCAATTAACCCCCACCAAAACATTTATAATACTCTTGATTTTCTTCTCTTCCCTTCTTCTTCTTCTTCTTCTTCTTCTTCTTCTTCTTCTTCTTCTTCTTCTTCTTCTTCTTCTCTTTCTATTACAGCCAACGTCGTGCGTTTATTTACTTATTTTTGAAAATAATAATATACCGTTTATCATTATTTTTAAAAAATAAAGCGTTAAGAGGTCATTTGATAAAAAATCACCTAAAGATACCGTAAGGTTGAAATCAAAGTATCGGATTTAACTGGCCTCCTGGCGTTTAAAGTATATATATATATATATATATATATATATATATATATATATATATATATATATGTGTGTGTGTGTGTGTGTGTGTGTGTGTGTGTGTGTGTGTGTGTGTGTGTGTGTGTATGTGTCTGTGCGAGAAAGTGTGTGTGTGTGCATTTCAATATACAGGTTATATATTATTTATTTTTAAGCTAAATTCAACAGTATATCAATACACAGATATCTCATTATATTACAACTATCGATATATATATATATATATATTATAATATTTTTGTTTAAAAATATGATTCCTTCGCTACATAAGAGTTCTCATGTTTCAAAATCGAGAGCCAAAACCATCCAAATAATTATTAAAATTAAATTGAATTGAGGTCATCTTCAAGCGAAATTTTAGGAATAAGCTATCTCTTGTTTTACGTGTGTTTTTAGGTGTGGTCCTTTACAGAATTCGTTATTGTGGGAGTGGCTAGGTGAGTTATCTTCGTTAAGTGGTCAGAGAGGTAATTCTTATCTACAGATTCATCATCTTCTGAGAGGTTTTCCTCAGGTTGGGTAGGGTATCTATTTCAAGGCTAATGTTGGCGGTCATCCTCTAGTTAGTTCCCGGTGAGGGATATTTTTATGGCGCGCCTTACAAGTCGTTATGTGTCGGGAGGATTTTGTTTTATTATTGTCCATCTGATTATCTTTTTATTTATTTGTTTATTCAAGTGGGTGTTTTATATACAAACCGTATTACACTGAATTTCAATTTGTTTTTTGACGGCTACAGAAAGGGTTTTTCCTATTTAATGATTTGGCTAAGCTTTTAAGACTTTTATTAAACTATGGGATTTTTTTATGGTAATTATTTAATGCGAAAATTTGTTGATGTCAGCAAAAAACCGTTAACTCCTGCCTATGGTTTAATAATTTTTCATTATTTAGAAACTTAATAATGTGTATTTTTTCGTGTAGGCATAAAGGGCATGGGTCATCCCAGGTTTTACAAGTTCTTGTTCTATTTACTATTTTCCATTTTTCTTTTGGTGTTTTATTCGTTTCTGCCAGAAATATTTCTATAGAAATCTGCCATCTCTATCCCAATATTTCTGGCATCATTATTTAATATTTTGTTTTGGTCTGGGAAGATAAAGTTATTTATTCGTCCAACTTTTGGATTGTTTGCTATTTTAACGGACGACAGTTTTTAATTTGTTTATTATTTTGTCCTCAGGGACACATGGCATAGTGGATAAAGGCGTTGGTTAGATCCAGTGACAGGACCTAAAGAGTTGTGAGTTCAATACCCGGTTAAGCCAGTGGAGAACTTGGAGAGGGGAATTAACAGGAGATAACTGAAAACTGACATCCATTAAACATGGGACGTGGAACTAGAACAGTCTACTCCAAGTGTGAGCAAAATAAAGGGTTCAGTTCGACATTCCAACCACCTGAAGAAGTCCGGAGCGTACAACGGCCGAAACGTTGTAATAAATATGGCGACATAGATGAGCACATTAGTCCGAATAATGCAAATAGTATAAAAATAACGTATAAACAAAAAATACATTAACATAATTGTCGGACTTAGTCCGCTTTTATATATATATATATATATATATATATATATATATATATATATATATATATATGCGCAAGCAATTCTATATAAGTATGCAAGTAAGTGTATTATATATGAATCGTAACGACATCTCTTAATGCCGGCATTTCATTACGGATTACTATCTTGACATTCGACGTCAAATGGAAATGACGTATTTCTGACGTGACGGCACTTCCTGTCAAATTTCAAATCCCGTTCGTCCTGGCAACGGGAACAAGAAAAAAGGCACGATAGATGGTGTCAGGTGACATTATTTCCCCGTTTTCACTCCCAAATTCACCGCACATGGCCAGCGACAAATCACTCTCGCCTGTTGTGAAATTCGCCCCTTGACGCCACGAAATCCCTTCTTTACCCCTCATCGACTTTCTGCACAGATTAACGATGGCATTTGTCCCCGCCCCGATTTTTTGGGGTGATTTTTTTTTTTTTTTGCTTTTTATTCTAATGTTCCAAAACTTCATTTTTATTGGCTTTCTTCTTGTTTTTTTTTTTTTCGTTCCATTATGGCCTTCTGTATATTTCAACAACCTTTCGTCGCCATGATCCCCTTTTTAAATCCATGGCAATGGCGAAGCATCCGGTATCAGGCTTTCGCTTCAGTGCATCTGACTTAACAAAAGCTGCGTCAACTTAACTGTCACCATAAAACAAACGCAAAGCCCTCTTGGCTTCAGTTACTTACCGTCTTTTGTGGTAGAATATCTTTCTTTCTCTTCTAATCTTTTTCTCTTGCTACAGTTTTTTTTTCTTCTCTTTTCTCCATTTCTCTCATTTCTTATCGATATTTAATAAGTTTGATCAAAACGACACAAACCCACAAAAGATTGAAGCGGCCTGTAAGGACCGAACTTGCTTCAAATGAAAAGTATTACTCACTATACTACTTTTTAAAACAACAATAGGTACCTTCACAAAATCGCCGAAAAACGAGCATACTATGATGAAAAAATGCCACAAACTTGATAAAAACTAGGTTTTATCGTCAAAATCTTTACGCTGCTATGAAGAGGAAAGACGAAAGTATTTTTTGATTATTTAATTATATTTTTTAATTCTTTTTAGAATATTCGAAATTTTGGTTAGGGACAATTTATAAGATAAAAGTAATATAGTGTAAAGATGGGAAAATAGAAATTAGAATTAGTTATACATTCAACATTTGAAGAGTTAGAGAATCATAATAGCTAATTAAGTAAAACCTGTATTACGGAATCCATATGAATAAATGCGAAATTGGAGCTCAATTATCCAACTAATTCTGGGGGTATATAAAAAAAACAACTATACTTTATAGTAATTTATACGCAGTATTTACTCTGACCCCCACCCATTAGGACGAGATATGACACAAGGTCTATTTTTAGGTAGGGGCCCGAGCGCGTACACCCGGGACAGGAACAAAAATTGCCCTCACCCCCTGCAATCGTGTGCTGGCCTTGGTGCGAGCACCGATCCCTGACTCTGGTGCAATGGGAGGGCGCGGCCTCGGGCAGCTGTTCTCCAGGGCTGGACACCTCTTCAGTATTATTTTCCTCACTTGCCCCTCTGTATTTTGACAGAGAAGCCCATGAGCGCACTCTGCCCAAAGACCGAGATGCAACTGTGAGATGATAAATAAACGTGAAATTACACAGAAAATGCTCAACATCTGTATTATATATCATCTAGTTCTAGGCAGTATCACTCTTCAGATTTAACTAATTTGCATATTTATTTTAAAAAGAGTATATTTCATTAATTAACTGTCCTTCATTAGTGTTCTTTTATTCAAGGATTATTTTGATTTTCAGATCAAAAATAGTTCTATCTAGGAATATCGTTTTATATAGGACAGAAAAGTGTTTGAAAAATGCATTTTACTTGACCTTCAACAAGTTGGCATCTATTTGTAAAACTTTCCTTAACAAGCCAATTTAAGAATGAAATGTTCATTTAAAATTTTTGTTTCAAAGATTTCAAATAATGAATATATCTTACTTTGTGAAGCGATGGCGAGCGGGCGGAATTTGCTAGTTATATATAAAATGCGCTGAGGTTATTCTTCAATTACCTTTTTACGGATAAAGCCCCCGTAGAACATGCGATAAACATCAGTCATCAAGCTGGCAACACATGAACAGCCTAAATAAGCAGCTTAAAATTGCGTGTTAAAAAATGCAATCCTACGATGTTTCAAACTTAAAGTAAATAATATTTGTTTCGACTCAGATTAATTATACTTTAAATCAACTATTACTCCTTAAATAGAGTTTCAAAAAATATATTTTACTTTTGGAAGATTTTTTTTAATAAAGAGAATTACTTTCTGATGACAATAAAAACGGCACTATAATCAATAATTTTAGCAATTTCGAAGCGAAAAAACTCCTTTCAATGAATTGAAATTAATTTTGAAAAAGTATTAAATATAATCTATCAGCTTGAAATTAAAACTAAAACAAAAGCTTCAAGAAAGATTTTTCATTTTAAAAAAATCATTTTAAACATTAGGTATCTCGAATCTGTGGAGTTACTTAGACAAAAATATATGATACGATCCAAATATTAACCGTACCTCCCCGATATTATTTATGAGAAATGACTAAAACTTGATTGACTGCTTTTTCGCGTCTTATACACATATTGGGTATTATTTAATCTGGATTTTAGGAGGTTGGTTACAATACAACACCCGTTTTCCTCCCACCATCTAAATACTAACCAGGCCCGACGTTGCTTAACTTCAGTGATCGGATGAGAACCGGTGTTTACAGCCCATGGGTATAAGCAAAGCGAATTGACACGTCATGTTCAGATAGCGTGTTTTTGTAAAGCCCCACGAGTGGAATGTATTTTTATACAGTTGTAGTAGTTTGATAACTGATTTTTTTTAATCCCTGTACTTTATCGTTCTCTCTCCTTAAAAATACTTTGTTTTTCTCATATTCTCTCACACTGAGTAACGTTTAATCGTCTTAGTGGCTTTATTGCCTTGTTTGGGGGGAAATGTTTACAAAACATATTTTTATCTGACTTACAAAATTCCAACAAGGTTAACCAATTTTTGTTTCGTTCGGTGTTCCATTTTTCGAGGATTGCCCGATCTTCGTAACTCCGCACTGACATCACTGTTCCACCTCCATTTTTGGAGCAATAAGAGAGACGCTACCTAGCCCAGGCATCACCCATTTATCTGTTGTGTTCCGTCCAGAGATAGAAACAAAACTGAAAAATAAAGTGTAGTTTGCCCGATGGCAGATTATAATTACTTCGCGACTAGCATTGACAGGATGCAACATAATCCAAAATAATTGCCCAATCAAGATGTTGATATTCCACACTACTTGAAACAAAAGGTTAGGAAGGAAAAACCTATCAATACTGGAAAGAGCTTTAATAGTCAACGGACAGGGAGTGAAGAGAACTGTAATTAGACTATTACTCACTGCTCAGTCAATGATTAACTTATAAGGAAACGGCTAAAATTATCATGATCATTAGATTCGAGAACAGATACTAACTGTACCCCACGATGACGGGATATGGAACAAGGCCGGTTTAATGTGAGGAACCTGACCACGTGTACCTGAGCTAAGGCCAACAACTGCTTGGTCCACCTGAACAACATCGTGCCGACGTCAATATTCCATCGACCTTCCATCTTCGGTGTAATGAGGCAGGCATCTCTTATTGCCGTGTAGTTGAAATCCCTGGATCGACATTCCTCATTTAAATGCTGTGTTTTGTCAGAGACAGAATCACAATTGAATCATAAAACGTTGTTTTCCCAATGGCAGATTGCATTTAGATGCCGATCCATGTTGACAGGACCAGTTAACCAAAATATCCTAGCCACGCAAGTGTCGGTTCTACTGGCACCCGTGCAATCGGAACAAGCAACCAAAATAGACCAACTACAGATGTGTCGGTTCGACTGGCATCGGTGCACTCGAAGCAGATAACCAAAATAGAACAATCACATAAGTGTCGGTTCTACTGGCATCGGTGTACGCGGACCACGTAACCAAAATAGCCCACCCACGTGAGTGTCGGTTCTACTGGCATCATTGCGCTCGGACCAGGCAACCAAAATAAGCCAGCCACAGAAGTGTCGGTTCCCCTGGCATTGGTGCAATCGGAACAGGTAACCAAAATAGACCAACCACGCAAGTGTCGGTACTACTGGCATCTGTGCACTCGTTCCAGGTAACCAAAATAGCCCACCCACGCAAGTGTTGGTTCTACTGGTATCGGTGCACTCGGGCCAGGTAATCATAATGGGGGAGCCACGCCATTGTCAGTTCTACTGGCATCGCTGCACTCGGGCCACGTAACCAAACCAGCCCGACCACGCAAATGTCGCTCCTACTGGCATCGGTACACTCGGACCTATTAACCAAAATAGAACAGCCACGCAAGTGTCGGTTCTACTGGCATCGTTGCACTCGGAACATGTACCCCAAATAGCCCAGCCACGGTAGTATCGGTTCTATTGACATCGGTGCACACTGAGCACGTAATCAAAATACTCCAACCACGCAAATGTCGGTTCTACTGGCAACCATGCAGTCGGCACCTAATATTGGCATTTGAACATCAGCAATAGTGAAATTCCAAGTAAAATCACGACGCATTCCTATATTTAAGGTAAGGGTCTTAGTACCGTAGGTGTTTATGCTGGAGCCTTTCGCTGCTTGTAAGCGGAGCTGATAAGGTTTTAGACTTGCTTTATCACGAACAGGTAACACACTGATGGCAGCGCCGGTGTCGACAAAGAAACGTAAATTATTACGTGTATCGAACACGTAGAAAAGGCGACTAAGCTTCTGTGAAAGTGCCTTACCAGCAAGATTAGTCGCTCTCACTCGTCGACTCCTCAAACGACGGCGGGGAGGAAACCGGTTTCGACCACGGTTTTTTAGAGAAAATGTCAGGTCTCTGACTTGCCGCTGTAGTTCTTCCACAGCTTTTTCCAAGGACCTGTGGTCACTGGATGTTTCAGCACTGAGTACTGGTGTCGTTTGGTGATCCAGTTGGGAGAAAATACGATCTGCAGCGTCCGCTAACTGGTCGAGTGGGGTGTTCTCCGACATGGGCGATAAAATTTGGGTAATGGTGGTGGGGAGGCGATCCAACCACAGGCTTTTTAAAATTGGGTCGGCCATAATGTTTTTACCCAAACGACTCTTCATGAAACGTAGAAATTGTGAAGGGGTTCTACCATCACGAGTTAAGTCGCTAAATAACTCGCAGATAAGCGCTTCTTCAGTACGGCCCATTCTCTTTAGAATAGCCTCCTTCAATTGGGTGTAAGGTTCAACCTCCGGGACGGCTTCCAAGAAATCGGACACTTCATCCACAATGGTGGGTGGTAAAGCTGTTACCACGTGGCCAAACTTCGTCTTCTGGTCTGAGATTTTTCTCACGATAAAAATGGCTTCCATTTAAAGGAACCAGTTCTTAATATTCCTTTCGTAAAAGGGAGGAAAAGGGAGCAACGGCGGCGGCCATGCTCGACAACTCTCCGGCTTCACCAGACGTCATTCCTGCTATCAAATTTAATGCACGTTTAGCTATGATCTGACCTGAAATAAACAGTGTTTTGTTTTTTTTTGTATAAGAAATAAGTGTTCCTCAAAATCACGTCGGGATGGTCACCAATCTTGTCGCAGACCAGGTAGCATGCAGTGCTGGCCTACGAAAAGGTGGCCTTGTGCCAGACACTACTCACAACTACCGAATTCACTAGCAAAGTAAAAATAATAAATGTGTGATCTTTAGTGATGAAAAAGGGTCATTCGACACATGCATAAAAATAGTAAAATATAGATAGCCAGGAGGAAACGACGAAAACAAGTCTGGTGGAAAACAAATATAAAAATTTATTTTAATAAAAAGTATTTTGTCTCAAACAGTGGAGACTGTCAGAAAGGTAAAGACAGTTCTTAGCCAGTAGGCAAATTGTATAATGTAGTGACAAGTAGTCAGTAATAGAATATTAATGTTCCGCGCCAAAACGAAAATCAAAATGGCTAAGGCGGGAAAAGTTTCTTCAGAAGGAAAGTTCTGGAACAGTGTCTTCTTATACAAAAGGTACATGCATACACAACAAGGAAAATACTCACTGCGAGGTTTTATAATGTGTGTGTAAAGTTATCTTTTTTTTAAACTGGTTCGTAAAGGTTAGAGTTCAAAAGGTGTATGTGAAGTTCATCAATCGGCCGTGTCGAAAAACTCTACGTTCCCTAATAGTGAACGGAGGAAAGTTCAAACAAGTTGTTCGCAGAAGGACGATGAATTAGTCTTTTTAAAAGTGTGATGACGACAGTGTCGTAGACTCTACATTCTCCGGTAGAAAATGGAGGAAGGTTCAAACAAGTTGTTCGAAGAAAGTTGCAATCACATGAAAAGATTCGGCATAATGAGCCAAGGTGTCACTAGGAAGTTTTTGGTTAGTTAAGATATTCCGGCCCGCGTATGGGTAGGGGGCGCGAAATAAATGAGTCGACCTTCTTGTTCTGGAACCAGGCAGCGACTGACTTGAAAAACAACGTCCGTCAGTGACGTCAGAGAATGCGCGGGAAAACTTCAAATTCCGTTCTAGGTGGAATCAGCAGCAGCCAGCAACCTCCTCACGTCAGCAACAGACGGCTGGTTTACTACTATGTCTAGCCGAAAATTAAAGGAAGGGGTGCAATACGCGTCCGCACGTAAAAATAGGTGGAATCCCTGCGCGAGTCCACAGGTGTAATTGGACCAGATAACGAAAATTGCCCAGCCACGCAAGTGTCAGTTCTACTGCCATCGGTGCATTCGGACCTGTTAAACAAAATAGCAAAGCCACGGAAGTGTCGGTTCTATTGACATCGGTGCGCACCGACCACGTAATCAAAATACCCCAACCACGCAAATGTCGGTACTACTGGCACCCGTGCAGTCGGAACAGCCAACCAAAATAGACCAACCACGCAAGTATTGTTTCTACTGGCATCGGTGCACTCGGACAAGTTAAACAAAATAGCCCACCCATGCAAGTGTCACATCTACTGTCATTGGTGTACTCGAACCAGGTAACCAAAATAGCCTAGCCACGCAAGTGTCGGTTCTACTTGCATCGGTGTAATTGGACCGGATAACGAAAATTGCCCAGCCACGCAAGTGTCGGTTCTACTGACATCGGTGCACACGGACTACTTAAAGAAATAGAGCCACCATGTCGGTTCTGTTGGCACCCGTGCAGTCGGAACAGGCAACCAAAACAGAACAACCACGCAATTGTCGATTTTACCGGCATTGGTGCAATCGGAACAGGTAAGCAAAATAGACTAACCACGCAAGTGTCGGTAGTTGACATCGGTGCACTCGGACCACTTAACCAAAATAGTTTCGGTTCTACAGTCATCTGTGCACTCGGAACAGGCAACCAAAACAGACCAACCACGCAATTGTCGGTTCTACTGGCATCGGTGTACTCGGGCCACGTAATCAAAATAGACCAACCACGCAAATCTCGGTTCTACTGGCATCGGTGCACTCGGACTAGTTAACAAAAATAGACCAACCACGCAAGTGTCGGTTTTACTGGCATCGCTGTTACTCCCGATTTCCACTCTTTAGTATAATGTAGACGTGTTCTAGGACAGTTACATACTGAACATTAGTCTCCCGGACAATTGCGTACCAGACAATTTCATTCTTGAACATTTGCATCCCTAGATCAAATGCGTCCCTGTATAATTGCGTACCTCTGATAATTTTTGGAAGCTTTAAAGTGCAATTACCAGAAATTTTGAAAAAGAAAACGGTTAGTAACCATAATTTTTTTTAAAAAGGAATAAAATAAAAAAATTAGGAGTTTATTTTTGTTTAAAATACATTGACAGATTAAGAGTGTTGCAAGATCGAAAGTATTTTTTGTTTCATCGGCGTTTTTCTTATGATAATGGTTGCTGTAATTTTCCTCGCCCACAATTTTTTTCCACTAGTTTGGTTTGTTTTGTTTTACAGCATATCAGCCTCAATGGGTTACTTAATGCTGACAATATTTTTATTGCTGGTAATATTTTTTTTCCAAAAATATATATTCCTGGTAATGTAATCTTACTTATTATAAAACGCAGAATGTGTATGTATGTGTGTGTGTGTGTGTGTGTGTGTGTGTGTACGTTTATATATTGGATCGAATTTCCTACATTTTTCAACCGATTTCAACAAAACTTCACAGGACTGCGTAAAATTACCTTGCGGTGGTTCTGACAGCGCCAAAAATTGGCAAAAACACAATTGTTTTTGCATGAAATCAATTTAAAACACAATTAAGAGGCATTAATGAAAGGGGGACAACTCATATCGAGTTGTACTTATTAATATCGAGTTAACGAGTTATATTTATTATAAAACCCAGGTTGGTCGTTTGTGTGTGTGTGTGTTCGTTTATATATGGGATCGGATTTCCTACATTTTTCAACCGATTTCAACAAAACTTCACTTTTTTTTTGGCAGGTAGTGTTTCATATCGTCTTGCACACTTTTTTCTTTATTTTTACATTCAGAATGCTTTAAAAATTCCATTTACAAGGCAACTATCTGTTTATAATAAAATTCTATTCAATCGGTAGACTCATAACGATGCTTTTGTTTGAGTTTGGGTTTGGCCAATTCGTAAAAAAAAAATAAAATAAAATAAATAAAACTAATTAAGACATGCGTGTCCATCAACCTTAAACAATAATCTTTGTCAGTTTTATTTTTCAGTTTTTATGATGGTCGATACTTGATCTATCTCTTACTGTTACATCCCCGGGCAACGCCGGGCTCTACTGCTAGTATGTAATAATTTTTTCTTTCTGTTTTTACAAAAACTTATTGCTAGCATTAAAAACTTTTTCTATACTTTCATAGTGTTTGGACCCCAGTTTAGGGGTTAAGTATTTGCCCATAGCTGGGACCCTAACAGGTGCTACCACCCCGGGTCAGAGTGGACCTGGGAAGAATAGCAACTCCTCACAGCCTACTGATTTGAGGCCTTGCTGTCGGGGGTAGCTTATCTTCATACCCAGGACGTTTTTCCACCAGTGTTTGATTTTCGGAACTTATCCATGGGTACCAAATAAAAATATAATCTCTAAAATCCAGAATCTATTAGATGTTTGAGGTACGCACTGCTGGAGTGAACTGAAACTGCTAGTTTAATTTTCTCTTGATTTAAAAAAAGAAAATTTTCTCTCTTTTTTATTTATAGTAACTACCTTTCTGCTTGTTTAGAGTAATTAAAGGTATTGGTGTGCAAATTTCTATATTACACAAATCTTTTAAAAAAATGGTAACTTCAAAAAATTATTAGAGGTACGCAGTTATCCAGCGACGCATTTGTCTAGTGACACAAATGTCAAGGAATGCAATTGTCCGAGGTGGAAATATCCAGGGACGTACATGCCCAGTATGCAACTGTCGGTCCACCAAGTAGGAGGTACTACCGTGGTCAGCTGTCACCTCTTAATGTTGTGCTCTGCCCGAAGACAGAACACAGTTGTGTGATAAAAATGTTTGACCGCACGAGGGCAAATATCACACTTAATATTTGTCGCCCAGACTGGCAGGCCGTGACACAAGGGCGTGCACTCGGGTAAGGTCCAATAATATCTCAGGCCCACAACCGTCGGTTGCATTGGCATCGGTATTAATACCGCCTCTTTAGTGCAATGAGAGATGTGCCACACCTGACTTATAAAGTTTCAACAACTTTATCGCAAATTCGTTTAGTTCCGTGTTCTGAGGATAGAATCGTGAAGTTGCCTGAAATATCGTAAAAAGTAGGGCTACAAAATGACACAAAAGTGGTCTAGTCGCAAATATTTTCTTTGAAATCCACTTAAAAAAAAAACAGCACGATCATTTGCGGCCGCCCAACTTATCGACTAGCTTAGGGATACACCTTCTTGCTAATCGTTTTGCTTTGCACCGCACATGAACAAAAAATAATTTACAAAAGGCTGAAACCGTGTCACGCTTGTCTGACAGTTGGTGCTAGGGCGACTTACCTTGAAAATATGCATTAAAATAATCTATTCCCATCCCGCAGTAGGAGATTGGGAAAATTGAAAACAAGCGGCAGATATTAATCTCTCTGGCATATATATATATATATATATATATATATATGTAAGCAAATATATGGATATAGATCCGACAGTATGAAGAAAAATACAGAAAAAACAAACAAAAATCTGAATATGCAATTATGTAGTATTAATGTTAATATAAAGTCGACGTCGGACGCTTCGGCCTATTTAAGACCATCTTCATGGACATTTTCATTTCAACATAATTAACATTAGAACATATAAAAATTCAACACGAAAAGACGATGGACATAAGAGCACAATTAATCCAAACAGATAACTGAAATTTTTATATTAACATTAATACAGCATAATTGCATATTAAGATTTTTGTTTGTTTTTTCTGTATATTTTTCTTCATACTGTCGGATCTATATCCATATATTTGCTTACATACTGTCTACTGGAAATACAAACCTGAATTTACTTTATAACATGGAAGACTTCAAGCTTGGAGGAGAATATAAGAATCTATTGATCAAGTAAGGAAAGGATTTATTATCGAACTGTTTTTTGAAATTGTTCCATCGTTTTTGAAATCATTTTTGATTTACTTTGTAACGTGGAGAACTTCAAGCTTGTATGAAGATATAAGAACCTATTGATCTCTGCGTATTCCTATATCAACGGAAGGGATTTCTTGAACTGTTTATATAAAATAGTTCAATCGACTTTTTTAATATTTTAATATTTGGAAATCATCTTCGAATACGTTTTCACAACATCGCCCACGTGACGACGACGTGATCATATTTAAACGGAACGCTGATCTTATATAAAAAATTCAGTTATCTGTTTGGATTAGTGCTCTTATGTCCATCGTCATTTCGTGTTGAATTTTTATATGTCTTAATGTTAATTATGTTTAAATGAAAATGTCCATGAAGATGATCTTAAATAGACCGAAACGTCCGACGTTGACTTTATATTAACATTAATACAGCATAATTGCATATTAAGATTTTTGTTTGTTTTTTCTGTATATTTTTCTTCATATATATATTCCTCCTATTTTATTGCTTATCTTTCTTCACTTCTTGTGTATTGGCACTACAGAATCGAAAAAAAGAACTTGTACCAGATAACAGAAACCAAATCACTTAAGAACGTTCAACAGCTGCAACGTTCAAAGTGGATATCAGTAAATCAGCCCGAGGCCAGATACTACACTCTGATCCCAGCCTGATGGAAATTGCTAATACTACCATTACCGTTACAATTTCAAAATTTTGTCATATTTAGGGAGGAGAGTCAGACCAAGAACATTTTAACAATAATATTTTCAGATAATTTTATTTTCAAATAATATTTTTACTTTTACTCTGTCCTGACGGACTCACAACTGAAAATACGATGTAGTTTGTCCGCTTGATGGCTGATACTACACATTTTTTTAAGCACGCAAGTCGTTACAGAGAGTGAGAGCGAGAGTGAAGAGGGGTGTTTGAGAAAAGGACATAGAGAAGGACGGGGATCAGGATCAAGGCATCAGAAGATGTCGATTGACATTATATTTGAATAGTTGAAGATTATAGTTATCAGGGAAGCAAATAAGAAGAAGGGAGATCCAGTGACTAGACCCAAAGAGTTGTGAGTTCAATACCAGGCCACAGCAGTGGTGAACCAAACACTTGGAGAGTTGAGTTAAAGGGAAATAACTGAGACATCCGGAAGAAGCATGGCATGTGGAACTAGAACAATCTACCTCGGTGGGCGAAATAAAGTGTTCGGTTTGAAATTACAATCACCTGAAGAAGGCCGGAGGGTACCATGGCCGAAACGTTGTAAGTCTGGCAATGAAGATGAGGATAACAGTCCGAATAAAGTAAATAATGTAAATAATCATAATACCTCATTTCAGAGATATAGACAGTATTTACTTTCTTTCTTATTTAGTCTTGAATTGTCTTTATTTTTATTTTCCCTTACTCCTTTTTAATCAAACCTTCTATTTCGAATGCGGACAATTCAATTAGACCACCGTCTAATGATGAAATCATAATTTATTTTACACAAATACTTCACTGATATATGTACTGATTCCTCGGGTCTATCAGTGTCTCTGATTTTATTTCCATCTATTCATGTATCCAGATACCTATATTATTATGGGCATGTGCTTGCCTGTCAACCTGTCTATGGTGGGGTATGTGTGTGTGTGTGTGTGTGTGTGTGTGTGTGTGTGTGTGTGTGTGTGTGTGTGTGTGTGTGTGTGTGAGTCTGTCAAGGCGGAGGGGTGGGAGGGAGCGACTATCGGTGACAAGTGCGCCTATCTGTATGTAAATGCCAAGATGGTTCATTAATTTAATGACAATGATCGAATTCCTGTCTCCCGTCTCTTGCTAACCCACGACCAGCGCGAAAACATGGAGCCACTGCGCACTCCGTTTCAACCCCGCCCTGCTAAAGGGATATGCAGCCGCGTTGCCTCCACCCCAGCCCGGCTGACACCCCAGTTTTTCTCATGTTGGATGCGCAGCACCTGCTTTCTTTCACGCTTCGTTTTACTAAACAGATTTTTCGATCATTTGGCATTCTCTCTTTTCTATCGCTGTCCTCAACGGCTTTTCCTCTTTTATTTCGATTTATTCATCATTCGTTTTCTCTTTCTTTTTTCATTCTTTTTTTCAAATCCATTCTTTCTTTCTTTTATTCTCAGCCATTCTTTCCTTCCTTTTTTTCTTTTTTATTTTCTTTCTTCCATTCTGTTATTCCCAGCCTTTCTTTCTTTTTCTTTCTTTTTCTTTTTCTTTCTTTCTTTTTCTTTCTTTTTCTTTCTTTTTCTTTTTCTTTCTTTCTTTTTCTTTCTTTTTCTTTCTCTTTCTTTTTCTTTCTTTCTTTTTCTTTCTTTTTCTTTTTTTTTCTTTTTCTTTCTTTCTTTTTTTTTCTTTCTTTTTCTTTCTTTTTCTTTCTTTCTTTTTCTTTCTTTTTCTTTCTCTTTCTTTTTCTTTCTTTTTCTTTCTTTCTTTTTCTTTATTTTTCTTTCTTTTTCTTTCTTTCTTTTTTCTTTCCTTTTTCTGTTATTCTCACCCTTTCTTTCTTTCTTTCTTTCTTTCTTTCTTCCTTCCTTCGTTCCTTTCTTTCTATTTTCTCTTTCTATCCTTTATTCTCTTCCTTGTTTCTTTCATCTTTCTTTTCATCTTTATTTCTTCTTCATCATCATCATCATCATCTTATTCTTATTCTACTACTTCTTCTTCTTTGTTACTTTTTTCTTTCATTCCATTCCTTCTTTCTTTTTCTTCCCATAGCTTGTTTCTTTCACTTTTCACCCTCCCCTCTTATTTTTCCTTTCTTACCTTCTTTCCTTTCGTCTTTTCTATCTTTCATACATATTTTCTTTTTCATTCATTTTTTCTTTCATTCTTTTCTTTTTTCTTCCTTTCATTTTTCTTCTTCCTTTGATTTCACTTTCTTTCTCTCATTCCATACTTTTTCTTTTTTTCTTTTTCCTACTAATCTTGGTCTCGTTCTTTCTTCTTTGAACCTTTCCTTTGTCTTTGCTTTTTTTTATCTTGCCTTCTTTATTCCTTTCATATTTTCTAACTTTCATTCATTCTCTTCTCTCTTTCATTCATTTGTTCAGTCATTCATTTGTTCTTATTTCATTCCATCTTTCTTTCTTTCTTCCTTCATATCTTCATTTCTTTTTTCTCTTCCATTTGTTTCTTTTACTTTTCTTCTTCCTCTTCCAAGATTTCACAATTTTCTTCAATTTAATCGTTTTGAAGATTTTAATCTGAATTAACCATAGATCATAACTTTCTTTCTTTTTTTTACTTTCTTTCTTTCTCTCTTCTTCATTCTTCTTTCCTTCATTTTCTCTCTACTTAGAGCTTTTCTTTTTCCTTCTTCCTTATTCATTCTTTCAGGTTGTTTTTCTCCTTCCAATTATAGCCATTCATTTTTCTCCCTGTCTACTTTCTCATTTTTCTTTTCTCCTTCGAATTATAAAGTTTCTTTTTCCCTTCTTTCTCCCCTTTCTTTCCTATTTCCAATTATAGTTTGTTTTCTCAATATTACTGTTAACTTTTTTCTTTTCAATCATAGTCTTCTTTTTTCTCACAGTTCTTTCTTTCTTTCTTTTTCCTTTCTTTTTTCTTTGTTTCTTTCTTTTTGCTTTCTTTCTAGTTTGAGTTTTTCCTTTCTTTTTCTTTCTTTTTTCTTTCTTTCTTTCTTTTTTCTTTCTAGTCTGAGTTTTTCTTTTTTCTTTCTTTCTTTTTTCTTTCTTTGATCTTTCTTTCTTTTGTCTTTCTTTCTTTTTTCTTACTAGTTTGAGTTTTTCTTTCTTTTTCCTTTCTTTTTTCTTTCTTTCTTTTTTCTTTCTTTTTTCTTTCTTTCTTTTCAATCATAGTCTTCTTTTTTCTCACAGTTCTTTCTTTCTTTCTTTCTTTTTTCTTTATTTCTTTCTTTCTTTTTTCTTTCTTTCTAGTTTGAGTTTTTCCTTTCTTTTTCTTTCTTTCTTTTTTCTTTCTTTCTTTCTTTTTTCTTTCTAGTCTGAGTTTTTCTTTTTTCTTTCTTTCTTTGATCTTTCTTTCTTTTGTCTTTCTTTCTTTTTTCTTACTAGTTTGAGTTTTTCTTTCTTTTTCCTTTCTTTTTTCTTTCTTTCTTTCTTTTTTCTTTCTTTCTTTCTTTTTTCTTTCTAGTTTGAGTTTTTCTTTCTTCTTCCTGCCTTCTTTCTTTCTTCCTTCTTTCTGGTAAGAACTTTTCTTTTTTCTTCTGATTCATTCTTTCATATCGTCTTTTCTCCTTCCAATTACACTCTTTCTTTTTGCTCTCTTCCTTCTTTCTCTCCTTTCTTTTCCTTTTCCAATAATTATAGTTTTTCTCAATCTTTATTTTATATCACCTTCCTTTTTTTTCATTTATAGTCTTCCTTTTTCTCACTGATTTTTTTCTTTTTTTCTTTCTTTCTTCTTCCTTTCCTCTTTCTTTTTTCTTTCTACTTAGAGTTTTTCTTTCCTCTTTTCTCTCTTTTTTCTTTCTAGTTAAAACTTTTCTTTCTTTATTTATTTATAGTTAGAGTTTTTCTTTCTTCTTTCTTTCTTTTTTCTTCCGATTCAGTCTTTTATTTCATCTTTTTTCCCTTAATTTTATAGTCTTTCTTTTTTTCTAACTTTCTTCTTTCTCATCTTTCTTTTCTATTTCCAATTATAAAGTTTCTTTTTTCTCTTCCTTTTCCTCTTTCCTTTTTTTCATCTTTTTAATTATAGTCTTCCTTTTTCTCACTGTTCTTTCTTTCTTTCTTTCTCGTAATAGCCTATCGCTTCCTTTAATTATATATTTATCCTTTTTATTCTTTCCACTTTCTAGTTACTCACTTTCTCTCTCTCTCTCTTCGTTCTCTGTGGCCATCATTATTCCTTTTCTCTTCTCAATTAACGTCTTTCCTTTTCTCATTTTTCTTTCTTTCTATTTTCAGTCATTTCCTTTTATCTCTATTCTTTCTTTCTTTCTTTCTTTTCTCTTTCTGATTATAGTCGTTCTATTTTTCACTTCCTTCTTTTTTTCTCTTCTTTTCTCTTTTCAATTATCGTCCTTCATTTTTTCAGTCTTTCTTTTTCTCACTGATCCGTTATAGTCATTCCTTTTCTCTCTATTCCGTCTTTATTTTATTTCCACCATATTTTTTTCTCTTTTATTTTTTTTCTCTGTGGTCCTTAATTCTTTTCTCGCTATTTCCTTCTCTTCATAGCATAACCTTATTCTTCATCTTACCCCTTCCTCTCATTCGTACGTTGTTTCTCTTCGCTTTTGTGTCCCATCCTTTTTTCTTTTTCTTTTTTTCTTTCTTTCTTTCTTTCTTTCTTTCTTTCTTTCTTTCTTTTGTTTTCCTTCATTCTTCCTTCCTATCTTTCTTTCATTCTTAATTTTTATTTTTCTTCTCTTTTCTTGAATATTTTTCATATTTTCTTCTTTTTTTTCTTTTCTTTTCCCCTCACGCACCCCTCCCACTCTCTTTGACAACCTTTTCATGTTTCTTACTCGATGACAATCTAATTTTCACTCCGCGCACGTGTCGGTTTTCGGAGCGGGGACAGACAACGAGGCATGGTTAGTGGGGCGTACTGCAAGGGGGGGGTCAGCGCTGGAAACGATGATTATTGGGAGTGTTACAAATTATTTGGGGGCGTGGTTATTGCTCATATTTTTCCCAACTTATTTTGACACATTTCGACGTTTTGGGGGAGGGTGAAGTGGAACGATGGTGTTTTGCTTTAACATTACTTTTTTATTTTATTTTTTTTTAACTTTATTTTTTTATTTACGCTCTTTTAACTTATATATGCCTCCCCCACTCCGATATTGCCTCAACTCCCCACAACTCCTTATCCACTCCAGAGATGCTACACTGTTTCCATAAAAAAATATCACTTCCTCTTTCTTTCCATTACAACTCAACCTCCTTATTTGGCTCTTAAGGTTTTTCCCTTATTTTTAAAAGTCTACAATTTCTTTCGCCATCCTCTCTACTTGCTTTAACAGGGTAAGGGTTTCTTTTTGTACCCGAGAATTGCCCGAAAAGTAGCGTACAAACATATACAAGGATAAGTCAAATATTATCCACATATTCTCCATACCATATAAAAGAACAAGATTGCGGATAATTTTTTACTTTCAATCGTATTTCTCCTACATACACTTTTGAGCAAATTAATTGAAACACTCACCTTAGTTTCCTTTCTTTCACCATGCGGTCAGTTTTAGGCCCATTGGAGTGACAGGGTGTAATTGATTTCTATTTTTTTCCTCTGTTTAGGTCATTTGCAGTGTTGTGCAGTTATATGAATCTATTTCCGGGGTTTATGATGAAATTTGTTTGCCCTTGAAAAATATTCTCATCCGTGATTGCATCAGATTTTTTTATCACGCACAGGCACTATTGTCTCGACTTTCGTTTAGTTGTCCTACGGACATTGTCCGCGAGGGATGTTACTTCAAAAAAGCGTACGAAAATTGTAACGCTGCACAAACACACTGGCAAGACTTACCTGTGAGCAAATCAAAGTACTATAGACTGGCCCGGAAACTCTCCCGATTTAAATGCAATCGAGAATCTGTAATCTGCAAGGAATGACATCGTGGAATGGTCAAACGAAATACTAATATTGGCCATGTTTCATTAGAAAAATACGAAAAAAGGAAAATAATAACGGAATTATTCGTTTTATTTCAATTAATTTGCACAAGGGTCGATATTTATAATATTGCTTTACGCGCAAAATGATTTGAGATATAAGGTTACACAACATTCGTATTTATTTTCAAAGTTTAATCTGGAATTGGAACAAAAGTTGTCTTGATGGATGCCCTGAATCCACCATAAGAATACGGCATGTGGAATTAGTAAATACTGAACACTTAAGTACCTCGCCATGTGGATCAGTGTAAGAGATAAGAAAATGAAATATAGAATACACTGTGGTAGAGGTCGTTTAGCCCAACGCAGCAAAGCTTTCACCTGAAAACATGAGTCATTTTCTTAAGCAACCTCGTCAGATCCACAAACACACACAGACACACAGACCCCCCCACATATATATATATATATATATATATATATATATATATATATATATATATATGAAAAAAAAATATAGGGAAAAAAAACAAACAAATATCCTTATATACAATTATGCTGTTTTAATATTAATATGTCAACGTCGGACGTTTCGGTCTAATAAACCATCTTCAGGACATATTCCTAAAATATAATTAAAATATCAATTCAACATGACAAAGACGATGTACATAAGAACAAGACTTATCCAAACAAATAACTGAAAGTTTTATAAGATCAGCGCTCCGTTTAAAACATGGTCACGTTGTCATCACGTGGGCAACGCTGTGAAAACGTATTCCTAAAATTTGAGTATTTTGAATGAAAAATGAAAAGAATTCTATTTTGATCTAAAATTTATATTTACGCTTGTCGAGCATTAATCTCGGTAGAAAAGGGGAAATATTAAAGAAGCCAGGTCTAGTGTTCACCGTGCGTGAGATGGATATTATGCCTGCTTCATAAAACTTTCAGTTATCTGTTTGGATAAGTCTTGTTCTTATGTACATCGTCTTTGTCATGTTAAATTGATAATGTTAATTATATTTTATGAAAATGTCCTGAAGATGGTTTATTAGACCGAAACGTCCGACGTTGAAATATTAACATTAAAACAGCATAATTGTATATAAGGATTTTTGTTTGTTTTTTCCCTATATTTTTCTTCATACTGTCGGATCTATATCCATATATTTGCTTGCATATATATATATATATATATATATATATATATATATATATATATATATATATATATATATATTATTTAATTATTTATTTAAAAAATATGATTCCAACATATATATATATTAGGTTGGTGCAAAAATAATGACGTAATAATGTCGTTTTTTGATGTTAAAAAATACGTCAAAAAACGACATTTTTACATCATTATTTTTGCACCAACCTAATATGAATAAAAAGACAAGGGGAAAAATGTTCTTAGCCAACGCGTTTCGTTCACTGGGGGACTTTATCAATGCAATGTAGGATTTATTTTGTTGCAAGTGTTAATATCCAAACGCGAGGATGCCATTGGTTTATCAAGGCTTTTAAATTTAAGAACGTTCATGAATATTTATCAGGAGGTTGAAAGGTCAGTCAAAACATATGGAAGACGCAAAGTGTTATATCTCAAAGTCTGATAAAAAAAAGTATGCGAGTAATATGCAAGAGTAAACATTGAGTGTTGGTGTTAATAAAACAGTTCTCGATGTCTTAGTTGTTTTTTAAGGAAACTATATATATATATATATATATATATATATATATATATATGGTTGTCAGCCATGGCACCAATCCCCTTCTGAAATATCTATACTGTCATCTGTATACAACCGCTTTATGTGACCCATGGTAAAAAATTATTTCGAGAGAGAATCTTGACGAAGGTCGCACATCTTCGAACCTTGTGAAGTGGCGCTATAGAAACTGTGTTCAATCTGCAAGAAACGACTTCGTGGAAGGGACATAGGAAGTACTATCATGTGCACTGGGTCATGTTTCATTGGGAAAATACAAAAAAAAATACTTATTCAATTTGTTTCAATTAATTTGCAGAAGGGTATATTTATTACTATACAAATAAAACATTTATGCATTAATATTTTTATTAAATAAATGACAAGAAAAACAACGAAAATTATTTTTTGTAAATTTAAAAATAAAATAATAATAAAAAAATTAGTAAATGCAGTCTTGTTGGTCTTCAAGCAAGAAGGCCAAAAAAATTATTTTTGTATGTTTTTTTTTTAAATTAGATAATTAAAAAAAATTACAAAATCATTTTCGTTTGTCTTCTGCCAAGAAAACTAACTCGTTCTAGGTATGACGATAAACTACATCCGGCAGCAAGGCATCTGCTCGAAAGGTTTTAAGCAGCATGGAACCACCTCTTAATTGCTGTTGTCCCCATGTCTACCCTGACCCACCTGTTAGGGTCCCATCTATGGGCAAACAGAAGATCCCCCAAACTAGAATCAAAATATGAAAATGTAGAAAATACATTACAAAAAATACTAGCAATACGTTTTCATAGTTATTAAAAAAAAATAACACCAATATATTTTCTGGACAAAAAAAAAGCCAAACCTCTCAAGAAAATAAAATTTCAGCATTAAAGTTGTTGATATGCCGAACAAACGAACCAAACAAAGAACACAAACTAAAATTCTGTTTGTTTTTTTTTTTTTTTTGTTAACTAATTTTTCTACCGTTCGGATTATTTTTCTGTTTTCCAGGATGAAATTGAATATAAACTGAACAGAAATCTTTACAAAAAAAGCAAAAATCAAGTAATGCTGTCCCTCTTCACTTTTCAGCTTTGACAGGGTTCAACAGAGTTTGCACGGTCCTATGGACGATGAATTATTACCTACCCTAGATTCGCTTATCCACACACGAAACGTCGCAAATCTAACACTTCTCCATCGCTGTTTCCATGGTAAATCTTCAAATGAAAGGTCCACTCTTTAGTTTCACCAGTTCAGATCTTTACAGCTAGAACTCGACCTTCTCAAACCAGGAAATCGAATCACTCAGATTTCCCCCGTATTCCATTTGTAAAGAAGAAGTTCCACTTAAACAACTTCTATTTTGTGGGCCAAAATGCCGTATGACTACTTCCCGGGACCCTTCCCGGGACCTCTTCAATTCAAGAGTCAACCGTTATCTGTCCTCTTTTGCCTCATTATCTGCTCTTCTTTCTATCTCCTTAATAAAGGAAGTTCCAATAAGTTGGAACGATTTCATATATGAATTTAATTATATATATTGTTATGGTAATTTGCCCACGTACACATAGACTCTCCAAGCTATAAATAGGAGCAGGAACTGCCTTTTGGAGGCTGAAGTTTCCAGCAGCCAGCACTAACAGTCGGACCGAACATTCTTGCTGTAACACTCTCGTTTATATATATTAATATATTTGTTTAACCCAGTACTTCTCTTATGTTTATATTTCTATCTCTAACTAGGTCAACAATATATATATATATATATATATATATATATATATATATATATATATATATAAAGGGTGTTCCAATAACTTGGACAGGTTTTAAATGGGAATTAAGTTTAAGCGTCAGTTTTTTTTCTTTTTCTTTCAGATAAATCTTTGGCAATTTCAACCACGGAAAGATTAACAATCAAACAACGTGTTAAAGTTTCAAGAGTGCAATTGGAAAAATTGTTCGTAAATTCAAAAATTTTGCCCATCGAGCGGAGGTGTACCGCTGAAGCTTTGGCGGACATTTACGCGATATTATTTTTCACACATAATTGCCATTGCTTAACCAACATGATTAAATAGAGAAATAAATACATTTTCATCAATAACACTGATTTATTTACTACTGACATTGATCCGTCTCAATGAAACACCGTATATATATATATATATATATATATATATATATATATATATATATATATATATATATAATTAGTGTTCCATTAACCTGGACCGATTTTAAATGTGAATTAAGTTTAAGCGTCTAATTTTTTTTTCTTTCAGATTTAACAACTTAAGTCTTTGGCAATTTCAACCATGGAAAGATTAACAATCAAACAACGTATTAAAGTTAACGTCCATTTTTAGTAATAGGCTTCGTTAACTTTAAAACACCATTTATCACACACCTCATTCAGTAACTCTCTAACAAGAGAGGCTTTTGAGACATATTCTCCCAAATATTTTTCTGATCGCTTTTGACCTTCCTAAACATTTCTCATTTGTGGTTTCATACGGTCGAGATTGTAGATATACGCTGTGTTTCTTTTGTGGTCTTCAGGTGTTGCATCTTCACGTGTCGGTGTTATCGAGTATCGCGTCTTCACACGTCAGTTTCTGGTGTCGCGTTGATTTTTGTTATTTTTTATCTAAAAAAAAATAACCTATAGTCTATTTTATTGGGGCAAGGACTGTCTTGTCGCTTTTAACCCCTTCAAAACAAGACTTTTCTCTAGTAGTTATTTTGGAGAACTCTTTCTGCCTTCAATCAGCGTGGCTGATGCTAACCTCCAAGAGAGTGACATGTTACGCTTTCTCTGGTTAATATTCTCCCCTTACAAGAAGATTATATTGATTCACTTGTTGGATCTGCTGCTAAGGAAGTTGGTTCAGTGTCGTGCTAGAACATTTTTCTCTCCAGAATCTTATGTATTTACAAATCTACTACAGTGTTACCCGGATATAAGACAGTTGTCGGGACCGGAGAAGAAGTCTCTTATATCCGGGTTTGGTCTATTTTATATGCATTAATACACAGGCTCTAATTTGGGACCAGAGAAAATCTCTCTTATATCCGGGTTTCTCTTATATCCGGGCTACACTGTATTCGTCCATGCTTTGAATATTGCTTCCACATATGCTCTGGTATTTAATAGTTAATGTTCTGTTAACTAGCTAGATGTAATTCTATTATTGTGTTAATTATGGAAGCGTATGTTTATAACTGTATTTTATTTCTGTATTTTTGAATATATATATATATATATATATATATATATATATATATATATATATATATATATATATATATATATATATATATATATATATATATATATATATATATATATATATATATATATATATATATATATATATATATATATATATATATATATATATATATATATATATATATATATATATATATATATATATATATATATATATATATATATATATATATATAATTATTTATTTAAAAAATTATAACATAAATATGTTATAAAATCACTACAAAAATAGCCATTTTGTTTCAACACCCCCGGTGTCTTATCAAGTGATGTTGAATGTAAAATAAATGGTTTTAAAAGTTTCAAATTAATTAACGATCCTTCGCAAGGGGAAAACGTTGTTACAAAAGCTAGAATGACCAATCAAAATACAAGTATAGGAAAATTCAAAACGTTTGACAACGAAGTCATTGCTTATATATATATATATATATATATATATATATAGTTTCATTAAAAACGACTAAGACATCGAAAACTATTTTATTAACTTCAATACTCAATGTCTACAATCGCTTATTATTCGCTTACTTTTTGCCAGACTTTGAGATATAACACTTTGCGTCTTCCATATGTTTTGACTGACCTTTCAACCACCTGATGAATATTCATGAACGTTCTTAAATTCAAAAGCCTTGATAAACATATGAAATCCTAGCGTTTGAATATTAACACTTGCAACAAAATAAATCCTACATTGCCTTGATAAAGTCCTCCAGTGAACGAAACGCGTTGGCTAAGAACATTTTTCCCTTGTCTTTTAGTCATATATATATATATATATATATATATATATATATATATATATATATATATATATGAAAAAGAGATCACTTCCTCCTGCAGGATGTGGTTGAAATAATAGACAGATAACATCAGTGGAAAATACGAAAACTTAAGAATCAGCACATATGTTCGTTCACAAAATGTCCTAAAGACAAATATAGTAATGAATACTATATGGCAACCTGTAAATCTGTGTGCTAGAGAAAAGCAATAATAACTTCAAAATTGCAATAAGAGCTCTGGTAAAAAAATAATTACTGAAACATTAGTTTTAAAAGTCTCCAAAATTCATACACTGATTTCCTCATGGAGTGTTGGGTGGATCCAGTGACTTGACCCCAAAGAGTTATGACTACAATACTTGGCTACTTGGAGAGTTGAAGGAGTAAGTAGCATTATATTAACAAAGTACACTGCAGTAAACGAACCGTCATGTAAACAAATTAAAAAAATTAGAGTTTGCCAGTTAAATATACTAAAAAACGGAGTAAAAGCAACCGTTCTGATCAATTTGGCCGCCATGGTTTTTTTCAGTAAATCACTAAATCATGCATAACTTTTGTATTATCCTCTCAAATTACAACAAAATCTCAGACAATAACAAATAATATCGTATTTATTGTCTGTGAAAATTATAGAATATAAAACAACTTTGTTAAAAAATTATACCTAATTTTCTGACGAACACAATGCCGTTCTGAACATTTTGGCCGCAACTGTGTGTGAATTTATATATATATATATATATATATATATATATATATATATACATCATTGCATATTTTAGATTTTTAGCTACTTAAAATGGTCCTTTATTTATCTCTTAATTAATTTAATGATTATTTTTGTGCGTATTTTTATAAAAAATTTTAAATTACTTTTTATTTAAATTATTTTACTTTATGCTATTTTATTATATTGAAATCAGATATTATTACAATTATTATTATTATTATTATTATTATTATCATAAATTTGTAATTGTGACGTTTTAATGCTATGATGATGGTTTGGCTGCTTAAAATGACTAAACAATTTCAATATATCTATTTTGAATATGATCACCCCCTTCCCTCACCCTGTTTTTTTCAATTATCAAGTCCTTTTTTCTGGGTCACCCTGTCGACTCTGCTTAATTCCCTATTTCCTTGCCAAACACCTTATATTTGAATTTTTGTCTTTCTAAACCGTTTTTCTTTCTCCATTTTAATATTAAAACTTTGTCCTCTTTCTCTTTTCCTCTTTTTTTCTTTCTTTATTTCATTTTCCTTGTGTCTGAATAAATTAAACTTCATTTATTAATGTAAAACTGGTCTGAATGGATAAACGTGAGGTTCACGAAATAAATTTATAACCTGACCTGATGAACTGAACCCTTTATTTCGCTCACTGGGGTAGACTCAAGGATACATGGCACAGTGGATAACGGCGTTGGTTAGATCCAGTGACAGGACCCAAAGAGTGTGAGTTCAATACCCGGTTAAGGCAGTGGAGAACTTTCAGAGGGAAATTAACAGGAGATAACTGATAACTGACATCCATCAAACATGTCACGTGGAACTAGAACAGTCTATCCCAGTGAGCGAAATAAAGGGTTCAGTTCGAAATTCCAACCACCTGAAGAAGGCCGGAGCGTACAACGGCCGAAACTTGTAATAAATATGGCGACAAAGATGAGGATAATAGTCCGAATAATATAAATAACTGACCTGATGGATTTTTAAGGATTCTCTATTCATATTTATATTGCTGTGTTCATTCATTGAGTTCCTTTTGGCTTTATATCCTCCTTGGAATTATCTCTACTAATCATCAATTGATTGATATATATATATATATATATATATATATATATATATATATATATATTTTTGGTTGGATAGATGCGAGTTTGTGACCTTGGGTTTCACGCTTTAGCGATCGTCAGACAAACTGATTAATTTTTATAAATAATTATACATATATATATTTATTTATATTTATATACACACGCTTTTCACACGCACACACACACACACGCATATATATATATATATATATATATATATATATATGACCAACAGGGAAAAAAATTTATGCACTGAAACAATGATATTGTAAAATGGGCATCTCTTCATTATACTTTTCGTTTATTTGTTTAACGTTATATCAACACCCTATGGGTCATTTAATAACGCAATTTAATTTTCTTGGGAGCCTTGATATTATTTTTCTTTTTACAAGAATCTGTTGCTAATAATTTTTTTTTCTTTTACAAATCTGTTGATGGTAATTCTTATTTTTTTTTAAACTATATATCAGTTTTTTATTTTTATTTTTTTTTAATTTTTACCCTAGTTTAGGCGTTTACTATTTTCCCATCGCTGGGAGTCCGGGTCAAGTTGAACCTGGAAATAGCAGCAATTAAGAGATGGTTCCATGTTCATCAAATGCTCCTGATCAGAAGTCTTACTGCTGGACGTAGTTTATCGTCATACCCAGGACGATATTTTTCATGTACTTTCTACTGGAACAAAGTATGAAGAGTAAAGTTAATGATGTTTTTTTTTTTAAATTGATCAACTCACCATTCCGACAAAAGGATCGTTTTGTTGCCATTAAAGCCAATATTGACATCTTACTCAATGGAAACAGGTATTTCATCTAATATATATTTGTATATTTAGGCAGCATATCTTCATTCAAGAATATTTGGTTGAATAATTTATACATATTATGTCCATTTATTTTTATTTTAATCCTCTCGAATTCTCTGATCGACTGCCTAGTATTGATATTAAATTCATTAAGGAAGGCACCGTAGTTCATTTTTTCATTTCTTTTAACTATTTTCAATCTCATCCGAGGTCATATTCAGGGTTGAAGATAAAAAAATTAATGTAATTAATAGTTGTGATTTTTTTGTAAATACGCATGAAATGCTCTCTATTATAATTATTTTAGACACGTATGAACGCATTCTGTTATAATTATTTTAAAAATTAACTGTTAAAGCTATTATGTTTTTTCGTGTTTTATCTAAAGGAGTAAACTTTAATTTATATAATTGTGAATTTCATAATTATTAAGCATTTAAAAACATTGCTATTATAGACATTTTAAAATGTTATAGATATTTGTTGTTATACTAATAACTAACCTTATTCAATATTGGTTGTGTTTTTATCTAAGGTAGGAAACTTTAATTTATATACTTGTAAATTTTACAATTATAACTTAAGCATTTAAAAGAATTGCTATTATAGACATTTTAAAATGTTATACACCTTTGTTTCTATACTCACAACTAACCTTATTTAATGTTGGTTGTATGTTACTTATATGGGAGACCTCAAGAATTTGGATTTTTCTATTTTCGTGGAGTATACTTGTATTGTCAATTAATATTTTTCTACTTTGTGAATGTGGACAAGAATGTGTCTTTAAATAATGATTTCTCAATCGCTACATCCTTGACCTCTTCAAATCAATATTTCTTGCTTAACCCCATGAACTTCCCTTCTTGTCATATCTTATGATCATACAAGGCCACACAGCAACCCTCTACCTTGAGTGTCACTCTGGCTTTGTATTAGGGGAAAATTAGTAAAAAAAAAAAAATAAATAAAGTAAAAAAGTAAAAAAAATATATATATATACATATACAATGATTTTTAAATGGGATTTTTGATCCCACATTAGCAGATACTTTTTATAGCGTGAACGTCTACCGGCCTGCCTGCGCATTCTACGTGCTTCCATACGTGCTCTACAGCAGGATATGAATCTGTTCGCCCTCCGTATGAGGAAATACTGCGCTTTAGACTGCTCGGCAACAGGGCACATTTTCTTTCTTAGGTTTCTCGAATTTTTAAAATATTAATAAAAAAAAGGGTACTCTACGCTAATATGAGTATACACTAAAATGATTGAAATGAAAAAGAAATAATTTCGGAGTAAAAAATCCATTAATTCCTTAGAAATTGCTTGATTTGTTTAACGGCACATCAACAACTTATGGGCCATACAATGCCGAAATTTAAGTATCTTGGGTGCTTTGAAGTAATAAAAATATCATATATGTTACTCTACTTTCACAGTTGAATACATGGTCGATGATACACAGCTTTTGTGTATATATATGTTTATGTGGAGGTAATTACTATAAGCGATGATATGTGAGTGTTTATGTTATAGTTTTGTCAGAGTTATATTTAGGGTTACAGTTTGAATTTCTGTAAGAAGTTCTCGGATATTATATGGATTAATGTCATGAAAGTTATTTCACGTCAGTTGTCGAGTTCGTTGATTTTGTTTAGTGGCATATCAATCTCTATGGGTTATTTAATGCCGAAATCTAAATATTTTGAAGACAATTTTATGACTTCAACTGAATATATTTTGAACGCAATTGTATGTCTTTAATTATAGAAAAATCTATTGCTGGTGATTTTGGTATAAAAATGTATTGTTGGTAATTATATCCAAAAATGTATTGTTGTTTATTTTGCTGTAAAATGTATTGTTGGTAATTCTTTTATAAAATGTACTGTTAGTTATTTTGCTATAAAATATATTGTTGGTAATTGTATGCAAAAATGTATTGATGTTCATTTTACTATAAAATTTATTGTTGGTAATTTTATTCTGAAAATATACTGCTATTAATTTTACAATAAAATGTATTTTCATACTTTCATAGTGTTTTCTATTTGTCTGTGGATTCACTATTTGCCCATAGCCGGGACCCTAACAGACGCTACCACAGCCCGGGTCAGAGTGGACCTGGGAACAACAGTAACTAAGAGGTGGTTCCACGCTCATCAAATCCTCCAATCTCCCGATCTGCCGCATTTAGTTTATCATTATACCCCGGACTACATTCCTTACACACACACACACACACACACACACACACACACATATATATATATATATATATATATATATATATATATATATATATATATATATATAAAAGTGAACAAAAAGTCAACACTTAGAGGAGACAGTCTGTTTCATGCTAGATGCAATCGTCAGACCACTAGTCTGGTCTAAGTCAACACTTAGAGACTGTCGACTCTAAGTGTTGACTTCTATGTTCACTTTTATATTTACACACGCTATCTTATATTGAGCACTTTATCCCATAAATATAGCAAATCTTAAGACTATATTTCTTCATATATATATGCATGTGTGTGTGTGTTTGTACCGTCTCTTCTTACAAATAATACTGCTAAAATATTGAATGAAGCGATCCTACTGTCATCAGTCCAATGATCTACCGTTGCCATTACGTGATTTCACTCCATGTGTGCCACCGATACCATGTGAACTCGTACTAATTGCCGCATTGTCAGGTCATCAGCCATTAAGTCGGTTGCCTTACCAGTCTTCTCTGGGCGATAAAAGTGGCTAGGCTCCCAGCAGGATTAAAGACAAGCACTGTCAATGGATGGATGAACGATCGGGTCAATAGACATGTAGCATAATACCCTGGGATCCATCGCTATGTATGCAGCCAGTGCGATGATAGGTGCAGGTCTTCCTCTACTGACATCAACGGGCATGGTGGAGACTTCAAGTTGGAGGACATTGGCTGTGGTTTGACCTGCTTGTTCCACAGCCCCAAGGCACCGTTCGTTTGAATGAATAACTCTCTAGATATGTGCAGAGAACTGGTCAGGTGCACAGCCGCGCGGCGCCTCTACGATCCCACTCGCCGATGACACTGAAGCTAATGTGGTTTGGTAGGTTTAATAAACATCAGGGATTATCACTCACCACAGATAAACACAAAACCTATCAGAAAGTATCAGGAATTGGTTGAATGAATGCTAAACTATGTCTTACAATGACGTTCACCCTATACAAGGCCCAAGATCCACTCAAGATGCTACAGAGTAACAGGCATCGCCCCAGGCAAGGTAATAATGCAACCAAGACGCAATGAATCACCAGAAAAGAAGAAAACGAATTCAGAGGTGACTGGAAACCCAATCATAAATAAAAAAAGAAGGGATAAACTTCTACTCCTGTTCAAAAAGCCGGAAAGGAGTGTGATCCGGGCGATAGGCGATCCTATCTACTCCTGTTGGGTAGAAAAATATAAATAAACAGTAAATAAAATTTCATAGTTTTAGGCTGAGACGTTCGGAGTGTAGAGTTGAAATATATTTTAGAAGGAATCGGAAACCCAATCCTAAACAGGAAACAAGGAGTATGTATTGAAAGATGCCTTCCAGCAACTAAACATTAAATAAGAAACTTCTAGTCCTGTTCAAAAAACTGGGGAGGAGTGTGAACCGGGCGATAGGCGACCCTATCTAGTGTAGAGTTTAAATATATTTTAGAAGGAATCGA
>CAHIKZ030000365.1:347500-362500 GCA_903632075.3 Acanthosepion pharaonis | reverse complement strand
CTATGGTAACATATAAATATATCATCGACATATATATATCTATATCTATATCTATCTATATATATATATATATATGTGTGTGTGTGTGTGTATATATACTAATAATAATACTCGTTTGGAAAAAACCTCAGATAGGTCAACTCGTAGATCTGTCAAAACAAATCGGTAACAAATTGGAAATAAAAAAAAAAAGAAAAAACTAAACACATCAGAACAGGACAAAACAAATCGTCCAGTGCCTTAAGTCTTTAGTCCAAAGAATAAAAAAAAAACAAGCGAGTAGTAAAACTAAAACGTTGAGTAATCCTTGTCTTCAGTTCATCTTCGGTGCTACAAGGAGTTTTGTTGGTCTCTCGTTCTAATATGCTAAGTAGAGTGAGAATAACTAAAATAAATCCTAAAGAGGATTTTACAAGTACATTCATTTTGGTTTAGATAAACAATTCCCCATCATGAAAGCATTTTAGGCCTTTTGTCAAGCTAAGAATTATCCTCCATCTTGCATGACTATGGATATATACTTATTTCCAACGTCTTTTGGGGCGAAAATCCTTCCCTGGATAGCTTGCGTTGATAGAAATGAGACAAGCGAGTTCTTTCATTAGCCTGATTGTTCTGAAAAAACTTAAATAAAAACAAAATTAACACACTGAAGAATAACACATTTCGATTGAAATGTGATTCGATAGGTTAAATTTAAGGGTTTCCCGATAGGTTGAGTTTATGGGTTTCCCGATAGGTTGAGTTTGTGGGTTTCATGATACACTAGAGTTAAAAACTCTCGGCATACGACAAATTTACACTTGAGTCAAAAAAGATAAACAAAGATCCAGTTTACACTCTAGTAAAATGTTAGTCTGGAGACTGAGTTAATTCAATATTAACCAAAACGTAGTCTTTCTAGGGTGGCGCCACATTAGTCCCTGACACTGTACTCAACTACAGATCTTACACTCTGCGTTCTTCCAACTTTTGAAGATAGTCAAGAAGATTCGCCCGGGATAGACATCAGCTGTCATATCGCGTTCGGTGTAATCCATAGCCACGTTTAAATATCACTTCTCTTTCAATAATTCTTGTAGATGTAGCAAAAACAAGAGATCGTAACAAGCCCAAGTTATACTGTACGAAAACTGACAAATTTCGGTAATGCAATGGTAAAAATAAATTTTAAATGACTATTATAGACGTTATTTTTAATGCAATACTTACTTAGTACGCAAGCTTGCTCAATAAAGTCTCATTCTTTATTGTGTAGAATGTAATTAAGGAAAAGGAGAAGAAAGGACTAAGCACCCGTTGCAAGAAGAGCGATTGCGTGGTTGTTTGCAAAAGGGAACAGCCCAACATGCAAATTATTAGGCTGGTGCAAAAATAATGCCGTAATAATGTCATTTTTTGACGTATTTTTTAACGTCAAAAAACGGCATTATTACGTCATTATTTTTGCACCAACCTAATACAAATTGGAGATACTGAGATCAAACAGGTGTAACAATTTAGATCTCTGGGAAGGTTCTTTTTTTTAACAGAGGACAGAAAGTTCGACACGGAAATTCGAAAGTGCATTTGGATAATGAAAGATGCCTTCGAAAAGCTGAGATAAAGTATAAGGAAACAGAAAAATTTCGTCAGAAACAAAGAAAAGAGTACTGAAATGTTATGGAATATCAAATCCTACGCGACAGTGAATGCTCGACAATCTCCTTACCGATAAAGAAACTTCAAACAGCAGAAATGGGATTATTTACATTGTTCGGACTGTTGTCCTCATCTTTATTGTCATGTTCACGACGTTTCGACAGTTGCACTTTCCGGTCTTCTTCAGGTGATTAAAGATGTGGTCAACAGTCCGAACAATGTGAATAGTTACTGTTATATACCGTACCTACGAACACTAATGGGTATGCCGCAATCCTCATGAATACGTAGGACATTATTAAGACAGAGAAAAGCAACACCTATGAATGACGTCAATGGATGACGGGGTGCAGGGTTTGGGAAAGATGGCAAAAAAGCGAAAAATGTACTACAACGGACGGGAAATTGTGGAGAGCCATGATCACCTGAAGGGACACGGCACACGGAAAAAGAATTCAACAATGTAATGTTTCATTCCGTCTGCGCATTAAAAATGCTGAAGTGCTACGTCATATCAATCCAATTATACAGGGCACGATGGATAAATTGTCGTCTAAATGACACCAAAAATGAAGATAACACTGGCATCTCATTTTAACAGGTATGCAGGGTGCGAGCGATAAATTGCCGTCTAAATGACGCCAAATGAAAATGACACAACAAACATGCAGGGTGCGATGGATAAATTGTCGTCTAAATGACGCATAAAGGAAAATAACACTGGATCTCATTTACAGATATACAGTGCGAGGGATAAATTGTCGTCTAAATGACGCATGAAAATAACACTGATCTCATTTACAGATATAGAGTGCGAGGGATAAATTGTCGTCTAAATGACGCATAAAGGAAAATAACACTGATCTCATTTACAGATATACAGTGCGAGGGATAAATCGGCGTCTAAATGACGCATAAAGGAAAATAACACTGATCTCATTTACAGATATACAGTGCGAGGGATAAATCGTCGTCTAAATGACGCATAAAGGAAAATAACACTGATCTCATTTACAGATATACAGTGCGAGGGATAAATCGGCGTCTAAATGACGCATAAAGGAAAATAACACTGATCTCATTTACAGATATACAGTGCGAGGGATAAATCGTCGTCTAAATGACGCATAAAGGAAAATAACACTGATCTCATTTACAGATATACAGGCTGCGATGGATAAATTGTCGTCTAAATGACGCCAAAATGAAAATAACACCTACGTCTCGTTTTAACAGATATATTTACCAAAATTACACAAAAATACCTTGAAATACTAAATAGTAAATTTCTTCAATAAAATCGCCATTGATTTCAAACACGGCCTTCAGACAACTTCGGTATCTCCTGCAACTCTTCTGGACGGTCTCCTTGTTTAAGTTGTTGAATGCTGCCATAATTCTTGTCTTCAGTTCATCTTTGGTGCTACAAGGAGTTTTGTTGGTCTCTTGCTCAAATGCGCCCGACACATAATAATCAAGGGGGCTTCAGTCTGTAAGGTGTGATGTGGTCGCAGAAATTGTATGACACTTATGACTGGGCTCTCCTGCTTGTGTGGCATAGTGTAGAGTCCCGTTGCCAGATATAGTCTTCTAGCCGCCACCCTCTTGACTCAGGGCAACACTACCTTCTCAAGTCACTTCATGTGTTAAGCCTGAGGCACTGACCAGTAAATTCGGGAGTTGTTTTCTTATCAGAACGATCAGAATCATTTTTCGACCCTACCGACACCCAAACAACTTGAAGTGTTAGCATTGGAGTTTCCGGCGCGAATTTTGATTCATGTTTTCATTTTCATTTTTCGTAAAACTCTTTGAGTTGATAAGCACGTTAGAAGGGCAAAATGACCATTCCTATGGTGGAGGGATTTTCTTCTATCTGTACTTCATATAGTAAGAGCTCTGTAATAAACATATTGAGCTCTTTTCTTTGAATCAGTTTTAATATTTTATATTACTAGGATTCACTTGGATTACTTACCACGGATTTTTAACGGTAAGGTTTAAGAATGAAAAATTAAAAATATATGCAGATATTTTTATATATAGTGGTCATATTTAAAAAAAAATTAAATTAAATTAAAAATCAAGCATTATTAATATTAAAATTTACTTAACTGTATTTATCAAATCCTTTGTTGTATCTCCGAAGATTCTTGGTGCCAACCATTCTTCAAGGGGCGGGGGTGTTGTATTTAAATTCGTATATTTCCAACTTTGCATTTTTTTAAAAATATTTTCAGGAAAAAGTTGTAAATATGTACATTTAAATACAGAACCCCTAACACCGAAAAAGGACTCGATATTTAAAGTTAAGTAAATTTTAATTATATATATATATATATATTAAGACATTTTTAAGTTTAACATTCTTTTTTTTATAGATACAAATATTTAAGTAAATGCTATGTTTATAATAAACAGTATTAAATAACATTTACCGGCCTGAATGTCCGAGAAATTTTCATAGAAAATATTCGTCCTCCGACAGGTTTCGAAATAGACGAAACCGTCATATAGCCTGACGTGCTTTTGCCGATTTCGCCACAGAGGATCGATCGGTTAGCAAGGTCGAATTTACTGCTTTTAAACGTCAATCTTCCATGAATCTCTCACGTGCATTCATTTCTGCTCATGGCGTATCAAATGTAAATAAATGACGTCAAACATTATAAAATGGACAAAGTCCGACAATTATTTTAAGAGATTTTTAGGTTTATACATTCTTTTTATAGATACAAATAATTAAGCAAATGCTCTGTTTATAATAAACAGCATTAAACAACATTTACCGGCCTGAATATCCGAGAAATTTTCACAGAAAATATTTGTCCTCCGAACCTGTATCCTATACGGAACCGTCATTTAGCTTGACGTTGCCTTTACCGATTTGGCCATGAAGGGGCGTTCGGTTAGCAAGGTCGAATTTACTGTCTTTAAACTCCAATCTTCCATGAATCTCTCACGCACATTCATATCATGACGTATCAAATGTAAACAAATGACTTCACACATTATGAAATGGACAAATTCCGACAATTATTTTAAGAGATTTTTATCTTTAACATTCTTTCTTTTTATAGATAAAATATGTAAGTAAATGCTCTGTTTAGATATTATTATTATTATTATTGTCACACGTTATTTTTAATGGATACTCGTATTTGAGTAGACGTGCTGTTTATTTATTTAACGCTATATTTATTTATTTTTGTCTACCGACTTGAATATTCGAGAAATCTTATTAGAGCAAGAAATATGCAATTTTTGGCAAGATTCGAACTTACGTTCCCCTAAGGGAAACCGTCATTATATCTGACATATTTTGATAACCAAGCACATTTGAAAATTGCCTTTAAGCACAGATTTTTATCTGACTCTTAAAAACAGACATACCTGCTGTTGCGTAACATTCCCTAGCGCCTCAGTGCAGACATCTCAATGAGAATGTACCAGGAAGATGGATCGGGCGTGCCATTGAAAATGACAATGTACTGTTGAAATGGCCACTACGTTCACCTGACATGACACATAGTGTTTTTTTTTTCTATGGGACTATGTGAAAGGACAGGTCTATATACCCCTTTTAAAAACATCTAATTCAACCCATAAGTCGTTTGGCACGTGAGAGAGCTGTTTCAGCAATGACAGTTCAAAGAGCGAGGAAAAAAAGCCTTGAAAATGAAATCGCACGTGAAACGTGTGAGGCACTTTGTTACTCCAGGACAGAAAGTTAGAAGGTTAGAGGGACGAAGATCATTTTGAATAAGTTGGTAAATGATCCTGGAATTATATATATATATATATATATATATATATATATATATATATATATATATATATATATATATATATATATTTGAACTTTGTTTCAATCTTTCATGAGCTTCCGATCCTTAGCTATGATTAATTAATGATGAACATGTCATTTTCATTTATGATCGATTTCATCACGATTCTTCTGTTAAGCTTGAAGAGTAATTATAAATTCTTATTGCCTAAATAGTCAATAGTGTTATAAAAACCTCGGAGAATTTCAGTAAGATATCTTTAATCATTAATATATATATATATATATATATATCCCTTATTATCTAAATACCACTTACTGTAAAATTCAGTAAAACAAACTCGTTGTTGGCATAGAGTAGAATCCCATACCAGAAACTAAAAAACCATTTAAATACAACTAAAGGCTAGGGCCATAAATAAACTCCGACCCCAAACTACTTCCTCTTAAAGAGATACCTTACGAACTCCCCTTGTCACCAATATAAGCTCCTCATCAAAAACAAGGCGTCCCTTTGAATAGGACTGCTATGTAACATAAATTCAAAGCCACAATTTCAGACAGACATTCCAAAAGGCATTTAGGGCCGAAGAAGAGAGGCATTGTTATCCGGATCTGACTATGTCCCCATGAGGTAGTTTTGGATTTTTGCTGTAAAAGTATATATATATAAATTGAGCTCTCTGTGGATCAGTTTTAATATTTGATATTACTAGGATCCACCTGGATTATATACCAAAGGATTTATTACCTATGCTATATATATTAAAAACATTTTTATGTTTAACGTTCTTTTTATAGATACAAGTATTTAAGTAAATGCTCTGTTTATAATAAACAGTATTAAGTAACATTTGCCGGCCTGAATGTTCGAGAAATTTTCATAGAAAATATTCCTTCTTTGACAGGATTCGAAACTGCATCCTATACGGAACCGTCATTTACGCTGACGTGCCTTGGCCGCTCGGCCACAAAGGATCGTTCGGTTGGCAAGGTCGAATTTACTGCTTATAAACTTCAATCTTCCATGAATCTTGTACATTCATAACTGCTCATGGCGTATCAAATGTAAACAAATGACGTCATATATTAAGAAATGGACAAAGTCCGACAATTTATTTATTAAAGACATTTTTATTTACTTAAATACTTGTATCTATAAAAAGAACGTTAAACATAAAAATGTCTTTAATAAATAAATTGTTGGACTTTGTCCATTTCTTAATATATATATATATATATATGTGTGTATGTGTGTGTGTGTGTGTGTGTGTGTGTGTGTGTGTGTGTGTGTGTGTGTGTGTGTGTGTGTGTGTGTGTGTGTGTGTGTGTGTGTGTGTATGTGTTTGTGTGTAAATATATATAGAAAATAGGAAAGAATTCGTTAGATAAATAATCCAAAGTTCTTTAGTATTTTTGTTATTATTTATAGTGCTCGATACAAAAGTAGCGGGGAGATTAGACCTAATTCAATAACCAAGATTTTCTATGCTTACATATGTTAAGAATTTCGGTTTTAGAGTTTAATAGATCGTTTGGTTCCTTATATAAAGCTATGGCTAATTTCTCTTCTGTACATAGCTTACAGACTTTTTGGCTTGCTTTGAACCTGTATCTGTGCGATTTTTTCGACAGACTTTCATGTTCCTGGCTCTTTCTTTTTTTAAAACCTTTTTTTCCTTCGAGATTGATTTGATTATTGGCAAATCAAAAATTCGAAGGTTTTTCGAGACGAGTATAGTTACCTATATATATATATATATATATATATATATATATATGTGTGTGTGTGTGTGTGTGTGTGTGTGTGTGTGTGTGTGTGTGTGCGTGCGTGTGTGTTATTTAAAAATATGATTCCATCGTGACACTGAAATTACTGTGTTTCAATACTGGTCATCCGTATTCAAACATCGCTTAAGGATGAAACAGTCATCCAACCGTTCCTGTTTAATATTGAAATTAAACTTGAATACGGATGACCAGTCTTGATACAGTAATTTCTGTGTTCCGATGGAATCATCTTTTTAAAAAAATAATTATAATTTAGGTTCTACTTCTGTTTCCAGCACTGTTTTTTTTTTTTTTTCAAAGTAAAAACAAAAGTACTAAAGATCTTAGTATCATAAATCTAACAGTTCTTTCCTATTATACCAATACACACAAACACGCGCGTGCGCGCACACACACACATACACACACACACATATATATATAATTATTTATTTAAAAATATGATTTATATTATATATATTTATTTAAAAATATTATATATATTTTGATGTGGGGCCAAAGTTGGGACCACAGAAGGAAAACACGGAACACGGATTAGATGTAAGAAAGATATATTAACAACAGCCTGGAAGAGTCTATTATGTAGGTAGTTTCCGGTCTCACAATATATTTATTTAAAATATGATTTATATATATATATATATATATATATATATATATATATATATATAATTATTTATTTAAAAATATGATTCCATTTTAAATAAATAATTATATTTAGGCTCTACTTTTGTGTCAAGCACTGATTTTTTTTAAAATAATAACAAAAAATACTAAAGAACTTTGGATTATTTACCTAATGAGTTCTTTTCTATTTTCTACATATTTTCACACACACACTCACACACATACATATATATATATATATATATATATATATATATATATATATATATATATATATATATATATACTGTATGTCACTAGCGGGTCTTAAATGCCATTTAAGATTATCGCACAAAATTTCATAACTGAATCAACTAAGCTGTCAGATCCTCATACGTCGAAACCGACGGGAGAGTCCATTATATATATATATATATATATATATATATATATATATATATATATATATATATATATATTTAAAATCTATTAGTAAATAATTTTATATTAATATTTATCACATCATAATTCAGTTGCAATTCTGTTATCTTGTCAAAAAAACCATGCCAATTCAAAAATAATAGAGAAAAGGGAAATGTGGAGAGCCATGACCGCATACGTTCTGAAGGAAGTTAATCATTGCAAGTGATTTTATTATGCAGCTTCACCTGACATTTGAAGCCGGATTTCTGGTTCTGTTTTCTCCGCTGCTAACCATTACATCGCAATATAAGGAAGCAACTCTACCAAAAGACAAAACAGAATTTTATTTTACACATGGACTTCTGCGGAAAATACTATGAGAATGTAGTGACGCTTTTTCTTATATTAATTTCAAAATCATAAGAAAAATAACGAACAGGGGCCCTTGTACAATGGTGTAACGTTTAGAAAGCTTGTCTCGCTATAACAATTACGACTACGTAATGAGTTCGATCCTCACTGGGTGCGCCCAGACGCTCTGCTTTGTGCCATATTGAAGCTACGCCCGTCCTGTGTATGACGATAAACTACATCCGGCAGCAAGGCCTCTGATCGCCAGATTTTGAGGAGTGTCAAACCAATTCTTAATTGCTGTTGTTCCTAGGACCCCCTGACTCAGGGTGGTAGTGTAGTGTAAAGAACACACGGGGGTTAAAATTTCCTGCTAGCAGGTCCAGCTTCATGAGAATGTTGGACTTTAATTAAGTCCAAAGAAGACAAAGAAAACACCGATAATTATATATAAACAAATATATGTATTAACAACAAGTTACAATCACATGGACAGTTACATTGAGTTTGTATGGTGAATATTATGTGTGTGTATTGTGGTGAGTGTTTGTACGTACGTCTATTGGTATTGTTCTTAGCGTGTTCCCAGAATTTAGGAAACGCTGTATTGGTGAGAGCTCACATATTGGTATTAGCTGAAATGAAGAAAGAAGAGAAAAGAATTACCTCACCTCCACGCGAGGTGGTATACGGCCCAAGGCCTGAGAGGAAAAGAGAGATCGAGGAAAAAGGTCACCCAGTATTTATAACAAGGGGAGAAAGACCCCTGGTGAAGGATTAAGGAACTAATGATGAGCTAACTTCAACAGTAGCACCTGTTAGGGTCCCAACTATAAGCAAATCGTTAACCCACCAAACTGGCGTCAAAACGCTATGAAAGTATAAAAATATATTTTTATAGTTATAATACCAGCAATACATTTTCTTAGCAAAAAAAAAAATTAACAATATGTTTTTAAAAAAATAACATACTACAGCGTAACCCGCATATAAGAGAACCGGATATAAGAGAGATTCGGATATAAGAGAGATTTTCTCTGGTCCCAAATTAGAGCCTGTGTTAATGTATATAAAATAGACCAAACCCGGATATAAGAGAAACCCGGATATAAGAGAAACCCGGATATAAGAGAAACCCGGATATAAGAGAAACCCGGATATAAGAGAAACCCGGATATAAGAGACTTCTTCTTCGGTCCCGACAACTCTCTTATATCCGGGTGACACTGTACCAACAATACATACAAATATATTACCAGCATTACATTAAAGAAAATACATTTTACCAGCAATACAGACACAGAATAATACCAACAATACATTTTTCATAAAAAAGGATTTATTTTCAGCAATACATTCTTCTTAAAAAAAATAAAAATTACCAGCAATACAATTTTGTAAAAAAAAAAAAAAAAAAAAATAATGAAATTACCAAAAATACAATTAAAAAAAAATGCTAACAATAGATTTCTGTAAAAGAAATTAATGTTCCTAAGAAAAATTAAATGTTTACTTTAAATTACTTATAAGGTAAACAGAAAATCACGATAAAAAACGGACGGTAACCTCGAATGCAGATTTATTCTTAAATGAAACCGAATTGGATAGATATGATTGGTTACCAAGCGTACCCAATCAACTCCAGGCCCTGCTCACTCATGTTAGAGGAACCCCTCCCTGACTGACTGTCTTCACTTGTGTATCCCTACTCATCACGAATGGTCAATGGTAAATCGATTTAACCCATCTTTGAAGGTTTTGTATTCACAACTGTCATTCTCTTAGACCGGTTGCCACCCAAGGCTATAGGAGTCAGAAATACGAACTTACGTACATTTAAGTGAATGGAACGAACTCGATTGTAATTCGAACTCGGCTCTCTAGGTGTCTCCCCACCTAAACCTGACACAGAAGAAACCACAATATGTATATTAATAGGAATGATTGGGAATACGCGTATCCATACACAAAACAGTCGGAATTTCTTGACCGAATAGTTAGTTTTACTCACAGTTGAAATTTATAAAATCTTTCGTTTAAAAGAGCTTTTCAAGAAATTAGATCCCTGAAGTTCACTAACTGTTATAGGTTTTTCTAGTATTGATAGAAATTTCCTTAAAATCTTCCCTCTCTTTCTCTCTCTCTCTCTCTCTCTCTCTCTCTTTCATTCTTTCTTTCTCGTGTGTAAAGTTAATAGCTTGATTATATATACAGTAGAATCCCTCATATCCGGAATCCCTCATATCCGGAATCCCGTATATCCGGATATGATTTTGATGTGTATATTTCAACTGACTTGAAATTTCTGTTTTTCAGGAAATTTAATTTGGATAATTGCATATAGTTATTTCACCCTAATGGCTTGTATTCGTGCAAAAGATGATGGGAATAAGAGGAAAAGAACAACTTTGGAGTTAACGCAAAAAGTGGAAATTTTAAACAGACTAGACGCTCGTGAAAGTTCATTGTAACGAATGGCTGAGTTCAACATAGGAAAGTCAACATTGTATGATATAAAGTCTTCCAAAGAAATTATTCTCCAGCATTCTGACTGTCACAAGGAAGAAGGAAATAAAAAAAATCATGATCGTGATGAAAACTGAATTGAAAAAGCTATTGAAAAGGTTGTCAGTTTTATGGAAAGAAAGCTAGCAGTCAGCTATGACGATTGCAATAACGCCCGCAGAGATAAAAAAACAAATCTTTCGTTTAAAAATTTCAGGAACAAAATCAAAACGAAATGCGGAATAACTTGAGAATGCCATTAGAAGAGAAAGAATAATCATGCCACAGTAATTAAAAAATCCTCGTTACATTATTTGTTTTGCGTACGTGACATACTTAATTTAATGAATTTTCATTAACATTACATAATTTATTTCTTTTTCCTTAAAATCAATTCCGTTATATCTCACTCACTCACTTATTTTGTTTATTGTAAAATATTGAAAATAAACGTTAAACCTGATTCTTTTATTTTAATCGAAATATAACCACTTGTAATCAGTTCCTCATATCCGGAAGTTCCTCTTAGTCCGGTTGTCAGGGACCTACTGTAGTAAGTATCCAATGCTTTCCTATAGTAAAATCCTTCTAAATATAACGTCTTGTAATCAGTTCCTCATATCCGGAAGTCCTTCTTTGTCCGGTTGCCAAGGACCGACTGTAGTAAGTATCCAATGCTTTTCTATAGTAAAATCACTCTAAGTTCATTCATATGGTAATTATGAAAATAAACGTTGGCATAGAAGAAAAGTTCGTCATTCATAAAAAAAAAATGTTGAAAGCTTTCTCTTCCACGCCAATTATTTGGGGGTAGGAGGGAAGATTATGTTTTTGGACGTGTTTATTCGTCAATGTCAGAAAAAGACACTTTTGATTTTTTAAAAATATATACACGTCTACACCTGGGAAGGGGTTAAAACTGTGTTCAGGAATGTAAGCTTCTCAAGTCCACTAAATGTTATAGCTCTTTCTTATAATGATGGAAGTTTCCTTCCAAAGCTTTTGTTTAAAGTAGTGTGGAAAGTCAGCATTTCGAGTATAGCATTGTTTTTCCTTTCTATTTACATGTGTTGTTCACTTGATTTTCTGCTGCTGTTGGAGGTCTTCAGATGATATGTTTGATTTTGGGAGGTAAAATTAATTTGAACCCTTCTGAGCCCTGCGTTCCCGAACAATTTTAACCCTTCTACCTGAGCTCCTGAGTCAAAATAATTCGCAAATAATTGGTAGGTTATGTTCCACGGTAGATATAAAAAATAGTTACAAGTGTTTACCCACCGTTCAACCGGTAGCTAGGCATTAAGTCATTTTTCTCTACCACCGGTAAATCGGTGGTCAGGGCTTAAAGAGCTAGGGGATCTTTAGTGCCCGTCTATTCGGTCCAGTGAGGAATATTTTTCTTTAAGATCTAAAGGATCCATTCGCTTGAAGCTGTTTTTAATCATTGCTCTGAGAAAGCGGCTACATATAGCTGAATATTTAAACATTTCTAAACAGGTTGGACGTCATGCAAGTTCAATATTAGACGAGGCTATTTAAGAACAGGACTCATGTTCTTAGGATAATGTTGTGGTTTTGCAGCATCGTGTGGTATTGTGGAAAACTACTCCTCGCGCAGCTTTTTCCATGTTTATCTATTTATTTTTTTTTACTTCTTTATTACATTTGTTATAACTGATACATATATCTAAGTATTTGAAGTGTTTTACAAAAGGTAGTCAAGGAACGCGAGAAGAAAGGACTAAACATCAATTGCAAGAAGACTGAACGCATGGATGTTAGCAAAAGGGACAACCCAGCATGCAAATTACAAATCGGGGATAGCAAAATCAAACAAGTGCAAAAATGTAGATATCTAGGAAGTGTTTCAACAGAGGACGGAAAGTGTGAGATCGAGTGCATAGCGAAAAATACCTCCGTCAATTTAATAAAGTATTATGAGACAGACAAATTTCATTAAAAACAAAGAAAAGAGGGCACCAGTTTGGTGAACTGATCTGTTGGATAAGTTTTCTATCCGTCATGTTTTGTCCAGTGTCCCTGAACTTAGTCTGACACAAGGCCACAATAATGAGTCTTCTTGTAATGATTGAACTTACAACAGAGCAGTGCTGGTCTGTCTCGCTAAACACTTCTCCACAGCTAAGAGCCCCAATCATTTACGGAGTTTAGTATAGTCTGGCATAAGATCAAAAATATAGAGCGCTATGATAATCGAATCGTAACTTATTAAAAATACATATACTTATCATCAAAAGAAGATACTGAGGAAAGAGGGCTTAGAGAGTTTGAAACACACAGAACATATTGAAAGCAAGAGGGACTGAGGAAGACAGCGCATAAACAACCTAAGGAGTTTGGGTAAACGGATGGGAAAACAGAGATTGGGTAAGACAGCAAAAAGCGAAGGTTCAAAGGATAGGAAATTGTGGAGAGTCATGATCGCGTACGCCCTGAAGGAACACAGGCAAAAAGAAGAAGAAGAAGCATGTGTGAATAGCTGAACGGTGATTAGGATAGATAGCGAAAAGAGAAACTTTACTAAGACAACCAAAGGACAGGAAATTGTGGAGAGCCGTGATCGCCAACGTCCTTAAGAAAGAGGCCACATACAAAAAAAAAAGTAGCTTGTGTAAATGTTTGGCAGAACAGGAATTATTAGAGCAGAAAGACAAATTTTATTAAGATCTACAATGAACAGGAAATTGTGGAGAGCCATGATCGCCGAAGTCCTAAAGGGACAAGGTAGATAGAAGAAGAAGAAGAAGAAGAAGAAGAAGAAGAAGGAGTGTTTGTAAATGGTTAGCAGATCAGGGATGAGGAGAGATAGCGAAAAGAGTAACTTTATTAAGAGCTCCAAAGGATAGGACATTGTGGAGAGCCATTATCGCCTACGTCCTGAAGCGACACGGCATATAGAAGAAGAAAAATCCCCGACGTGGTATTTAGCAATTTATTTTTTCAATATTCGTAAATCTGGGGATACCAGCGTCCAGTCAATAAAGGTCCCCGCTCAGCCCCAAATATTTGCTAACGTCTTCGTGGCTGACAAATGAGAGTTAATTCACAATTCTCTAATGTAATAATAAGCAAGACGACCAGAATTTGAACTTGCTACCTTCGAATTTGTCTGCACCTAGTCTCAGACGGAATCAACATATTTTTCTTTTTTCTTTTCGTCTATTTATTTCTTCCTTTTAGTTTTAGTCTGAGATCGGCGAAGGGTGAAGAAAAAAGAACGCAATTTTACATTAGGCATATTTCTGCTAATTCGTCTATATAGATTTTTTAGCCAACTCTGCTGAGACCATAGCCCGTTCTGTTGAAAAAAATGAGATGCTGCCCATTTCCTCTCTGATTCCTATCTGTATTTTCCTTCATCCTCGTAGTAGCATAATTCTTCTTCTTCTTCTTCTTCTTCTTCTTCTTCTTCTTCTTCTCCCTCCTCCTCCTCCTCCTCTTCTTCTTCTTCTTCTCTGATTGTTTTTAAATTAATATTGGAACATCTTTGGCAACCATTCGATCCCGAAGTTCAATTATATATTTCTATTACTGTTTTCATACCTCAATGTATGTAATGTTTATATGTGTGTGTGTGTGTGTGTGTGTATTTTTGTGTGCGTGTGCGTGTATGTATGTATATGTGTGTGTGTCTTCGCGTGTCTGTATATGTGTGAGTGTCTATGCGTCAGAGTGTTTTTGTGCTTCATAGATTTTATTTTCGGTAAAATAATAATTCTTTCCATCAATCATTCACTTTCATGGAAATTACGAAGACAACTTTTCTACTTTTTATTCGTCCACCTAACTCTCTCTCTCTCTCTCTCTCTCTCTCCATCTATATATATATATATATATATATATATATATATATCAACCAGTTCATATCTGCCTCT
>CAHIKZ030000365.1:302500-342500 GCA_903632075.3 Acanthosepion pharaonis | reverse complement strand
CTCTCCCCACTCCTTCTATCCAGTTTGCCTCTTCCCCTCCCTTTCGATCAATCAATTAGTAACGAATGCTTCATTGACCACATTTCTATCTTCATTTCGGCTTTTTCCACGACGCATTTTGTTTAGACTTTAGTTTCGCGTATTAATTTTTTATTTTATTTTAGTTTCATTATTATTATTATTATTATTATTATTATTATTAAAATTTTGTTCTTTCTTTTTTTGTTGTTGCAGAGCAAAATGAATATTTCACGGTCAACAGCGAGGGGAAATGTGCCCGTCACAAAGATGTACGTAGACAAATGCGCATGCGCAAAAACAAATAACATGTAAGCACTCATACACTCTGAAATTTGTACATGCACACTCATACCTGTATATATGTATGCGCACACTTTCACAGACATGCACGCAAACAATATAAGCACGCACAGACGCACTCTCATATATATATATATATATATATATATATATATATATATATATATATATATATATATATATATATATATATATATATATATAAAAAAGAACAGTATGATATATAATCCGGTGTTCTTATAGATATTTTATTTTTACAAAATAGTGCTCAATGTAAATTTACAGAGCATCAATATTATAAATTAATTGATTTAAAATATAGTTTTTTCGCTGCACAGTTCTAACCATGTTTCAAAAATGGAAGCTAAAAATTCGCTTGAGGATGAAATGGAAATAATGTCTTTAATTTAATTACAAAATTAAATTCGGAGCTTTTAGCTTCCATTTTTGAAACATGGTTAGAACTGTGTAGCGAAAAAACATTTTATATCAATTAATTTATAATATATATATATATATATATATATATATATATATATATATGGAGACATATAAGTGTCGGCTCGGATTGAGGAATCGGAGAGCCGAGTTCGAATTTCAGTCGAATCCATTACATTCACTTACTTGCTAATACCCTTAGGAAAAATATTAATCTTCTCGCTCCATCTATGGGTAAATAGCAGGGCAGGTTGGGTTCTATAGCCTTGGATGGCAACTGGTCTAGGAGAAGGATAACTATGAATTAAAAACCTGAGGAGGGTCGTTTGGGGACCTTGTGGCACGGATTACACCTTGTCACTCCATTCGGTCCTTCAAAAAGTGTGTTTGGTTCTGCACAAATCCTTCACCACTATAATCAAATCATGTGTACTGGTGTCTGGGCAAGTCGGTTTCTAGGAAGTGAGCTGCTTGACCCTCATACGTTGAATACGTCAGGAAAGTCAACCATACAGACACACACACACACACACACACACACACACACACACACACACACACATATATATATATATATATATATATATGCCGGCACAAAAACAACCTAAACCTAAGCAAGTACACTAAGAAATAATTATATAGGAACAGCAATTTGGAATGTTTTATATTCCCTTTGTTTTTAGAAATATTACTATGCACACGTGAACGATAACACATAACTCTATGTTTACAACTATGATAATGTATTTGCACACTGAGACACCTGTTGATATGTACATGTATATGTTTTTATACGGAAAAAGAAGCATACCAGGTTTTTTTAATTTTTTTTTTTTTTTTTGTGAGTGTGGAGATGTACAATTAGATAGGTACTTATATGTTTTGCTATAAATATGAAAAATCGGGTAATATTATATGTGTAAAGATATAGATAATGTAATTAAATACTGAGATAGTCTTCGAACGCAGGCATAAGTGGATGCACGGGTGGACATGAGGATAGGGACAAATACGTGGGTAGATATATGTAAGTGCAAATTAACGCATATGTGGGGATGTAGATATTCTGCATATTGCATATGCATATGTGTGTGTATGTATATGTATGTATGTATGCATATATGGATGTGTGTATGTATGTGTATATGTGTATACGTATGGATGTGTAAATATATATATGTGCGTATGCGTATATATGGATATGCAGATGTCCTTGTGTGTATATGTATATATGTAAGTATAAGTATATATGGAGATAGGTATGGAGACATGTGGATGTGCGTTTTCTCTGCAGGTGTATATGTGTAAAGATGGAAATATACATATATCGTTTCGTGTGAATGCGTGTGTAGGTGTATATAGGAACTCATAGGCATATAAGAAGATATAGGTATGTGGTTACAAATAGGGGTTTAAGACATGTGTAGATAAGAAATTGTAAAAGAAGGGCCTAATTTTCTGCTAGTGACATCTCTTCCAAATTTCTCCTCTAATATTCTCCAATTGGAAGTGAATTTTAAATAGCACGAAGGGAAAATTTAGATCGGTATTTTAATTGAGATTGAAAGATACTACCCCAGTGTGGAGAATAAAATTATTTAAATGGGAATAACTGTTGATAATTGGGTACATAAAAACAACCACGAGGTTACTTAATGAACAAAAATCAAATATATATATAAAATTGGATTGCTCTTTCAATGTTCTGTCTATGGATTTTCCAATCGACTGTTTCATAGAAAATACCCAAAACTCCACCGAATTTCAAATTAATTCCTTCGTAGATTGTTTTAAAATTTAGATATTTATCAAACCTTAACCTCCCAAATATGCACGTTAAAGTAACGCGAACTGACAGCGTCTAAGAATTTGAATGAAACCTGTCGTGTAATTTATTGGGGTTGCTGTAACGTCTTCCTTTAATGTAGTTCTTATCGTTCACCCCTTAGCCACCTTTATCTAAAGACGAGACGCGTTAGATTTGAGCAACATCCAGCCGACACACTGGGGTTAAAATAGGAAACTAAAATGATACATATGACACACTCATATCCTCTCTTCCCACCTCACTTCCTCACTTCGTTAACTTTGCGTATACTTGATGAGGTCCGTCAAAAACGTGTGAATTTCTTTTCATTTTTCATTTCAGCTTTTGGAAGTAAAGTCTGATGATCCAGAAGCCTGTTAAAGGGGTTATGGTGAAATAGCTTATTACATGGAATCTTAACGTGGTCTGTCTTTTATTCAAACATATCTGCTCTGAATTTTACATTGAGTTCTCTGGATATCATCCTCCTCAGCTCTACCCATACGGATTACCTAAATTTGCATAAACTATATATATATATATATATATATATATATATTTGGGGGTCCATCCGAGTAAGTGTTATTTAATACCATCAACAAGGTACGTGTATTTATCTATGTACATGTGTGTCTACCTTTTTATATTATATCGTCTGTCCAATGTAACTGTTCTGGGTATGACGATAAACTGCATCCAGCAGCATGGGAAGGTTTTGAGGAGCACGGAACCACCTCGTAATTGCTGTTGTTCTCAGTCCACACTGACTCGAGGTAGTAGTACCAGTTCGAGAAGCCGCAAAGGGCAATTAGTTAAACTAGAGTTAAAACACTATGAAATTATAAAATATACATTTTTATAGTAAAACTACCATCAATTCAACTTAAAAAAACAGTAATATATTTATGTAAAATTAAAACAAAATATTGCCAGCAATACATTTTTGTAAAGAAACAAAAATAATTACTAGTAATACATTTTTATGAAAGAAACAAAAATAATTACCAGCAATTCATATTTGTAAAGAAACAAAAATAATTACCAGAAATACATTTTTGTGAAAGAAACAAAAATAATTACCAGTAATACATTTTGTGAAAGAAACAAAAATAATTACCAGCAATTCATATTTGTAAAGAAACAAAAATAATTACCAGTAATACATTTTGTGAAAGAAAAAAAAATAATTACCAACAATTCATATTTGTAAAGAAACAAAATAATTATCAGTAATACATTTTTAGAAAGAAACAAAAATAATTACCAGCAATTCATTTTTTTGTAAAGAAACAAAAATAATTATCAGTAATACATTTTTAGAAAGAAACAAAAATAATTTTTTTTGTAAAAGAAACAAAAATAATTATCAGTAATACATTTTTAGGAAAGAAACAAAAATAATTACCAGCAATTCATTTTTGTAAAGAAACAAAAATAATTATCAGTAATACATTTTGTGAGAAACAAAAATAATTACCAGCAATTCATTTTGTAAAGAAACAAAAATAATTATCAGTAATACATTTTTTAGTGAAAGAAACAAAAATAATTACCAGCAATTCATTTTTGTAAAGAAACAAAAATAATTATCAGTAATACATTTTGTGAAAGAAACAAAAATAATTACCAGCAATTCATTTTGTAAAGAAACAAAAATAATTATCAGTAATACATTTTTGAAAGAAACAAAAATAATTACCAGCAATTCATTTTGTAAAGAAACAAAAATAATTATCAGTAATACATTTTTAGAAAGAAACAAAAATAATTACCAGCAATTCATTTTTAAAAAAAAAATAATTATCAGTAATACATTTTTTTGAAACAAAAATAATTACCAGCAATTCATTTTTGTAAAGAAACAAAAATAATTATCAGTAATACATTTTTTGAAAGAAACAAAAATAATTACCAGCAATTCATTTTTAAAGAAACAAAAATAATTATCAGTAATACATTTTTTAGAAAGAAACAAAATAATTACCAGCAATTCATTTTGTAAAGAAACAAAATAATTATCAGTAATACATTTTTGTGAAAGAAACAAAAATAATTACCAGCAATTCATTTTTGTAAAGAAAAAAAATAATTATCAGTAATACATTTTTAGAAAGAAACAAAAAATAATTTTCATTTTTGTAAAGAAACAAAATAATTATCAGTAATACATTTTTAGAAAGAAACAAAAATAATTACCAGCAATTCATTTTTGTAAAGAAACAAAATAATTATCAGTAATACATTTTTTAGAAAAGAAACAAAAATAATTACCAGCAATACATTTTTGTGAAAGAAACAAAAATAATTACCAGTAATACATTTTTGTGAAAGAAACAAAAATAATTACCAGCAATTCATATTTGTAAAGAAACAAAAATAATTAACAGTAATACATTTTTGTGAAAGAAACAAAAATAATTACCATTCATTTTGTAAAGAAAACAAAAATAATTATCAGTAATACATTTTTCAGAAAAGAAACAAAAATAATTACCAGCAATTCATTTTTGTAAAGAAACAAAAATAATTATCAGTAATACATTTTTGTGAAAGAAACAAAAATAATTACCAGCAATTCATTTTTGTAAAGAAACAAAAATAATTATCAGTAATACATTTTTGTGAAAGAAACAAAAATAATTACCAGCAATTCATTTTTGTAAAGAAACAAAAATAATTATCAGTAATACATTTTTGGAAAAGAAACAAAATAATTACCAGCAATTCATTTTGTAAAGAAACAAAAATAATTATCAGTAATACATTTTTGAAAAGAAACAAAAATAATTACCAGCAATTCATTTTTGTAAAGAAACAAAAATAATTATCAGTAATACATTTTTGTGAAAGAAACAAAAATAATTACCAGTAATAAATGATCCATAAGAAGTTGCTATGTCGCTAAACAAACAAACAAACAAACAAAAGATTTTTACATTAAGATTAAAAATCTTAAACTGCGCAATTTCATTTTTATATATGCAGGCACTATCATTACATTCGTGTTCAAGAATTTCGAGTTATCAGTTTGTTTAGCAAAATGTGTTTGACAAATTCTGGATTTTTTAACTAAAATGCTGGCATTAGAATTTAAGTCACTTAAAGGTGATGTCATCCGTAACGATTTAATTCAAATTATACGTGTTTTTTTTTGTTTTCTTTTTTGGGGGGTTACATTGTTTATTTTATCTGCACATTTCAGTATACGATTTGGTTTGGTTTGTTTTACGGCATATCAACACCTCAATGGGTTATTTAATGCCGACAAGATGTTTATTGCTGGTAATAGGTTTTAAAAAAATGTATTGCTGTTAATATTTTTCCAAAAATGTATTGCCATGCAATTTGTTGTGAAGACCATGCAATCTGTTGTGAAGACCATGCAACTTGTTGTGAAGACCATGCAACTTGTTGCTTTGAAGATTATGCAACTTGTTGTGAAGAGCAAGCAACTTGCTGTAGTTTCGCTGAGTTGGTGTGACAGGTTTTGCTTTTGCATATATAGTTTTTATAAATTTGATGTGTGTGTCAGCAAGTCTATTGCCTAAAATTGAAAACAAATTGAAACATTCGATGAATAACATTCAAAACCCCATTGCATTTAAAACTCGTGAAAATTATCAGAACGGTAAGATTTAATACGTCAATAAAATTCCAGTATTCGAGATGAGGTCTAGAATGTCGTGGTATTGGGGTCCTCACTCGGCATGTACGACTTTGTGCACCGATATAGTTTTTTTTTCAGATTTAGATATTCAGTAGATACGGAACTCAGAAGGCCGTTTTTAATCGATGAGACAAGGAATTCTCTATGGACGTCGTCGTATGTTGTTGATCTATTCGTTTGATGAAGAATTTTCTTGAGCTGTTTGGATGTTATATTAACCCTTATTATATCTCTTGTCAGAGCGAAGGCCAAAACTGGGTCTTATGAGGTGATTTTCATAGAACAGGGAAAGCCAAGTTGATATAATGTTCATTAGTACCTCTAGAATAATCGATCCAATTGAGTAACCTCTGTGTGTATGAAAGTCTTGAGGGTTACCCCTTTGTTTCATGGCGGGCTGAGAGAGAAAACAGATCAGGAAATATTAGATTTAAGCATAAGTAATTCTCCTTTTGAGGGAAACCAATTTTAATGACGAATCTGTCACCATCATGTCATCCTACGTAGTAATTAAGAATAAATTAATGTTTGCGCTCCAGTGGCAACGAACACAGTAGACTGACTTCGGGTGTCAGAGGTCAATCAAGTTAAACTTAAAATAGCCAACAAAAAATCTATGAGTTGATTTATAGCTTCAATTTTTTTTTATTTTCTACTGACAGGTTCCAATGGATTTTTTATGGATTAATTGTTTGACATCTTCCTGTTGCTCCGACTAAGCGAATTTTAGCGTACTGCTAGATTGGCATTTAGGTCCCACCCTTTTACTGTTTAAATAGTTAAACGTAACCGCCACTTCTACACAAACAGTTTCTTTTCTTGTACTTCTTGCTTAGGAACTCCCCTTCCTCTTACTTGTTTCCCTGATAACTATAATTTTCAAAAGTTTAAATGCAACGTCAATCGCCATCTTCTATCTTGTTGAATCCCGTTCATCTTTTATCCTTTCTGCAATCCCAGTTTTTTCCCTCGCCTTCACTCTCTGTAACTTCCTGCGTATTAGTGCCATTCTAGCCTTGCCTGGAGTGAAATGATTAAAAAAACAAATTACCAAATAACATAAAACATCCAAAAATGGAAGATTGTAGTTTAAAGACAGTAAAATCGACCGTGCTAACCGAACGTTCCTCTGTGGCCCAATCGGTTAAGGCACGTCAGGCTATATGACGGTCCCGTATAGGATACAGGTTCGATTCCTCTCGGAGGACGAATATTTTCTATGAAAATTTCTCGGATATTCAGGCGGGTAAATGCTGTTTAATACTGTTTATTAGAAACAGAGTATTTACTTCAATATTTGCATCTATAAAAAGAATGTATAAATGCAAAAATACCTTTCAACTATATATATAATTCAACGATATATATGATGTTTCAACTATATATATATATATATATATATATAATTTAAATAAAAACAGATCATTTTAAGGTTCCATGTAATAAATTATTTCACCACACCCATTTTAAAGGACTGCGGATCATCAGACTTTACTTCCAAAAGTTGAAACGAAAAATGAAAAGAAATTTACACATTTTTGACGGGTCGTATTAAGCATATGTAAATTAATGAAGTGAGGAAGTGGGTGGGGAGAGAAGACATGAGTGAATTAGATGTAATTTAAAATTTCTATTCTTTCATACTTAAAATTGCTTAAGGACGTCCAGTGGTCTGTTTTTATTTAAATTATTTGCTCTGAATTTACATTGAGCTCTCTGGATTTTATCCTCATTGTGTCTACCCATACGGATTACCGAGATTTTCATAAACTATATATATATATATATATATATATATATATATATATATATATATATATATATACTAGTAGCCCAGCGTTGCCCGGGATGTAACAATAAGAGATAGATCAAGTATCGACCATCATAAAAGACTGAAAAATAAAATTGACAAAGATTATCGTTTAAGGTTGACGGACATGCATGTCTTAATTAGTTTTTTGTTTTGTTTTTTTTTTTTTTTTTTACGAATTGGTCAAATCCAAACTGAAACAAAAACAATTATTTTCAATCGTTATGAGTCTACCGATTGAATAGAATTTTATTATAAACAATTGTCTTGTAAATGGAATTTTTAAAGCATTCTGAATGTAAAAATAAAGAAAAAAGTGTGCAAAACAATAAGAAACACTACCTGCCAAAAAAAAGTGAAGTTTTGTTGAAATCGGTTTAAAAATGTAGGAAATCCGATCCCATATATAAACGAACACACACACACACACACACACAAACAAACAACCTGGGTTTTATAATAAGTATAACTCGATATGAGTTGTCCACCTTTCATTCTCATGATGCCTCTTAATCGTGTTTTCAAATTGATTTTGTGCAAAAACAATTGTTTTTCCAATTTTTGGCGCTGTCAAAATCACCGCAAGGTAATTTTACGTAGTCCTGGGAAGTTTTGTTGAAATCGGTTGAAAAATGTAGGAAATCCGATCCAATATATAAACGTACAAACACACACACACACACACACGCACACACACACACACACACACGCGCACACACACAACCTAGGTTTTATAATAAGTATGATATATACATATATATATATATATATATATATATATATATATATATATATTGTTTAAATGATACTCCAATAACATCCTTGCTTTATTATATAAATAATCCCGTGCAACAAAATAAATCCTTACATTTGTCTCGATAATGTTCTTCAGATGATGAAACGAATGCTATGATACAAGAGGAAATCCATGAGGTCATGGTACGGACACTTGCTGTGGACTCCCCTTTCTATGCAACTGTGAAGAAGTGGGTGGCGGAATTCAAGCGCGGCAGGGGCAGCACAAGATGGCCCTCGCTCAGATCGTCCAAAACCTACAACCAGTGATGAACACGCTGCTGCTATTCACCGTATGATTTTGGATGACAGACGTCTTACTCTCCGCCAGATAAGCATTCGTTTTGGTTCGGTCCATACTGGTTTAACTGAGATCTTCAGGATGAGAAAGATGTCCGCATGATAGGCCCCTAAAATAAAATGCTGAAAAGGGTTGATATTTCCAGGTCACTGACTCACTTCCAAGCTGACCCTGAGAATTTCCAACGCAGATTAGTAACTCAAGATGAAACCTGGATTCAACACTTCGAACCTGAATGAATGATTAAAAGCAAACAAGGTAAACAATCTGATTCTCCACCCAAGAAGTTCAAGCAGATAGCGCCTGTTGATAAGGTGATGGCTTCTGGGGAGATTCTAAACGTGTAATCATGATAGTCAGTCAGTTATATGCCATGCATGGTACACGCTTTGGCGATCATGTATCTTTCGATACATGACTGACGAGGCAGATTTTTTTCCCGTAGTAGATTGCCATTCCTTTCTGCGGAAGACTAGTTGCCCTCCAAGGCTATAGAACACGGTCTGTCCTTCCATTTACTCATAGCTGGGTGGAGAAGAGTATTCATACCTTTCCCAAGGGTATTAGTACGTAAGTGAATGTAATGAATTCGACTGGAAAGTCAGTCAGTCAGTTTTGGCGATCATGTATCTTTCGATACATGACTAACGAGGCAGATTTTTTTCCCGCAGTAGGTTGCTATTTCTGTCTGCGGTAGACCATTTGCCATCCAAGAACCCGATCTGTCCTGCTCATAGCTGGGAAGGGAGAAGAAGACGATTCATACCTTTCCCAAGTGTATTAGCACGTAAGTGAATGTAATGTATTCGACTGGGATTCGAACTCGGCTCTCCGATTCCTCAAACCCAGCCGCTATTCATTACTCCAGTGTCCCTCCTAGACTATTAATGGACAGTATTATGCATCAGAATTAAGACAACTTAAGGCAGCCATCAAGTCGAAACGTAAAGGGAAGCTGACGGCAGGTGTGCTCTTGCTCTAGGATAATGCATCGGTTCACACTGCTCAACTGAGGCTTTGAATTGATACCTCATCCTCCTAACTCACCATACTTAGCTCCATCTGACTTCTTCCTGTTTCCTAAACACAAATCCCACCTGCGTGTTCGACAATGATGAGATCAGGTTTGCAGTGGAGGAGTTTATGGAGTACCAGGATGTTACCTTTTTCCGTGGTCGGACTGTAAGCATCGTTGGATCAAGTGTATTGATGTCAAAAGGGACTATATTAAAAATAATTTAAAACTGTTCTCTTTCTCCAAATCCTTCTGGGTGAGGCTTAGAACTTTTTGAACGACCCTCGGACGTCGTTTAGATATTGGACACTTCTGTTGCTTGTTGAAATTTGAACGGAGGGAATTATCATTCCTGCATCAGACACGAGTTACCAGTAACGTGTGTTGAAAACAATGGAGAACCCGTTGATCTAGCCTTGATGCCAAAACCACAAAAACGAAATAACTCTTTGTAGACGCCATAATAAAAACTGTCAACAGATTGCTTGACAGTAAATGTGTTAAATAATAAATTTTATCGAATATTCAGGCCGGTAAACTAAAAGAAATATAGTTTTTTAAAATAAATGATGCTTGTACTCAAATATGGGTATCCAGTAAAAAATAAAGTTTAAGTGATAAAAATCGATCGGATACATAATTCATTACCTTTTTTAGTAATTTAGTAAAATTTAATATAAAAACTAAAAAAGTTAAAGTAAAAACTACCCCGTCCCTTTATGACATAGACGACCATGGCTCTCCACAACTAAGGCTTCAGCGCCCCCTGTCTGCTATCCATTCACACAAACTCATCAGGTAAATGGATCGCTGTCGTCTCCCATTGTTCTTCTTCCCTATTAATGTCCAGCTGTCTTTTCCCGATACTGAGTAGAAGTGTTCTTTCTGTCGCCATTTTCTCTAAGACTTCCTTGTTGCATGCTCGCTACGAACGTGGAGTTTACTTAACATTAAACAATTTGTGTCGTGATTATGTAGATTTAGTTTAAATAAAATCTGATGCGCGCTGTTTGTTCGGCGAAACATACCAATATAAAAAAAAAAACTTTCAAAATTGCCATATATATATATATATATATATATATATATGAAGAAAACTATATAGAAAAAACAAACAAAATCTTAATATATAATTATGCTGTATTAATGTATTACAATTCAACATGAGAAAATAGTTCCATCGAATTTGTATAATATTTTAATATTTTGAAATCATCTTCGAATACGTTTTCACAACATCGCCCACGCGACGACGACGTGATCATACTTTAAACGGAACGCTGATCTTATATAAAAATTTCAGTTATCTGTTTGGATTTGTTGTGCTCTTATGTCCATCGTCTTTTTCATGTTGAATTTTATATTTTCTAATGTTAATAATGTTTTATAAATAAGTCCTGATGATGGTCTAAAATAGACCGAAACGTCCGACGTTGACTTTATATTAACAGCATAATTATATATTAAGATTTTTGTTTGTTTTTTACGTATATTTTTCTTCATACTGTCGGATCTATATCTATAAAATTTATTCGAAAATTATAAATTTATTTGCAAATTATACTATCCGGGTTTTTATTATACCAGTCGAGTGTAGGTATAAAATAAACATTATATATATATATATATATATATATATATATATATATATATATATATATAGCATAATGAGAAGCCACGTGTACTGTCTTAATATGTATATATATAGAAAAATAACGTATTATTATTACAGTTAGATTTACGTTAAGAATATTCGAACACAGTGGCGTTCCATATCACGCGACGTCCGCATCTCGCGACGGACGCTAACCTCCAAAAACAGTTATTTCTGAAGAAAGATTGAGGTCAATCTGAAATCAAATATATATAAATAAATAAATACTTTCATAAAAAATATTATTATTTTTTTAACTTGCAACTTAAAATGGGCTCCGTTCCATCTTCAAGCGAAATTTTTGTTGAAATAACGTATATCTGAAATTTACTTGTTTTAAAAATTGAAATCAAAATCTCCATGGTAACAGCAAGGGCGAATTGTTTAAATTGGGTAGGCGAGTGTAGGGTGTTAATAATAAGTAGCGGTATAGAGATACTTTCAAGATGTCAAGTCGGGGAGAGGTGGGGGTGTCTAAAATGAAACGGAAGATGTATTAACCTTCGTCTAGTTTGCTTGTCTATGGAGATTTATTTATTTTATTTTATTTTATTTTATTATGAAAGGGAATTGTGCATATAAAAAAAAAAAGAAAAACTTTCGTAACGTTTGTTTTTTGACGACTTCATAAAGGGTTATCTATTATGTAAGGTATTTAAACTACTTATTTGGGCTATGGATTATGAAGGGTGTTATGTTGTATGCATGTTTGTAGTTAATTATTTCTACTATGAATCTGATGATTGGGCTATTTGTTAAATAAGTTATTATAAATTTTTTTTAATTTTTTTTTTTTTATCTAATAATTCAAACCAAAAATCTGATGATGCCTACAAAAAAACCGTTAACTCGTGTCTATTATTTAATAGATTATTATTATTAAGCAGTTTAATAATGTGTAATTTTTCATGGAGGCACAAAGGGCATGGGTCATCCCAAGCTTTACATGTTCTAGCCTTGTCAATGATTTTCCATTTAACTTTTGGTGTCCTATTTGTTTCCTTCAGGTGCCAAAAATATTTTGATAGTGAAGTCTGATTTCTTTTGCTTATATTATTAAAGGAGCACTTATGCTGCCTCCATCTATTTTTAAAATTATTCTTCGTGGACCCAATGTATATCATATTAGTGCTAGGGCTCTCTGTGGGGACTTTGGATTATTTACCTAACCAGTTCCTTCCTATTTTCTATATAATTTCATATATATACATATATATATATATATATATATATATATATATATATATATATATATATATATATATATATATAGAGAGAGAGAGAGAGAGAAAAGAACAGATGGAGTTAAAATCCATTGTTTGTAGTATTTACTTTTAAAAAGAAGGTGCTCAGTGCAAAGTAGAGTAATATATTATTTTCATTGTATTTTAATGTCGCCTGAAGAAGTACAATCGTAGTATTGAAACATGGAAGCTTTTGTGGACCGATTTCAAAATGTTTTTTATTATAATCTCTTATAATAAAAAATATAATAATAATATATGTATATATATATATATGTGTGTGTGTGTGTGTGTGTGTGTGTGAATGTCTGTACGTGTATATCTCCTATGCTTACGTCTAATCAAATCCCCCCACACACGCACACATTGTTATCGGCATACATATTCTTGGGTATATATTTGCTAAATTAAACACACATTTTTTTTTTCTTTATTTATCCATTTATTTTTTTTTGACAACTAGCTTTACGGAACGTGGGCCCAAAAGTAGACACGCCCACCCACATCTGGGCTTACAAATACGCATTCCGAAAAGCCACCACCATAGGAAGAGTAACGCACCCACTTTCACTACAGCGGCGGCGCGTCAGTAGGCCGAAAGATAATGCGTTTTGATATGAAACTTAAAATACGGAGGAAATGTGTCGTTCTGTTCCAATATTGAAACATAATGAGATGGAAACGGAAAATCCAAAACAAGAATAAATAAAGATAACAACGTCGTAAAAAGAACAATTTGGAAAATAAATCGCTTGGAAGAGATTGTCCCCAAAATTTGCGGAACTGGCCAAGTGATGAGGAAATGGTATAAAATAATTCGCAGATATAGAGAAAGAACAAAAAAGAAAGGAAAAATTACAGTAACGGGACAAGAAATCTCTTCAGAAACTTAAATATAAATCTCACCCGCCGCCATCCCGACGAAAGGCTCCTCCAAACACAGCAACGTCACACAATATCTGACCACTGACAATCATGAAAATCAGGACAAGTAGGCAAGAAAGAATTTTAAGTAAAATAAAATGCCATAATTTTAATGAACATAAATTATATATATATATATATATATATATAACATAAAAATTATTACATTTGGTGTATGAAATGTGTATACAAGTGTACCAATTATTATGGGACAGAGGTAGTAATAAATAATTCCAATCCCAAATTGGAATGATTGCTGCTAATTCTAAGCTGGTTCTCTTTAATCCTGATATGCTGCAGTGTTCCCATAGAAATTGATTGCAATATATTAGACTACCTCTGTCCCATAATGGTTGGTACATTTCGTGTATGAAATATGTCTGCAAATGTACCAATTATTATGGGACAGAAGTAGTAATAAATAATTCCAATCCCAAATTGAAAGGATTGCTGCTAATTCTAAGCTGGTTCTCTTTAATCTTGATATGCTACTGTGTTCCCATAGAAATTGATTGCAATATATTAGACTACCTCTGTCCCATAATGGTTGGTACATTTTGTGTATGAAATATGTCTGCAAATGTACCAATTATTATGGGACAGAGGTAGTAATAAATAATTCCAATCCCAAATTGGAAGGATTGCTGCTAATTCTAAGCTGGTTCTCTTTAATCCTGATATGCTCCAAGGTTTCCATAGAAATTGGTTGCAATATATTAGACTACCTCTGTCCCATAATGGTTGGTACATTTAGTGTATGAAATATGTCTGCAAATGTACCAATTATTATGGGACAGAAGTAGTAATAAATAATTCCAATCCCAAATTGGAATGATTGCTGCTAATTCTAAGCTGGTTCTCTTTAATCCTGATACCATCTGGGATCTTAGACATTGCATCATTCTTCTCATTCTTGTCGGCAGATACCAAAAACTGGGAAAGGGCCCGTTGCGCGCACTACAGCGAGAAATGAGAGCTCGAACCCTATTTCAAATATATTTAGGTGTTTATTCAGGCCTTACTTGCACAATCTAGTTCGTGCGGTCGCTGAATCTGCTTAATATTCACTTTCCAGCCTTGATAGAGCACAAAAACAGTTACTCTTTTCTTTGCATCATCTTTTCCCGCAAACCCAACTTTGCAAGCTTGTCTCAATTCTATCGCTGTCTCCTTGACATTTCTTAGTTCCAGGATTTGAAACATTTGCTGCTGGGGCACGCCATTCCACTTCTCCTGAGACTCATCATTCTCATTTCCCCCATGTTTCAACTGTAAGAAGCAGGTTCTACCCTGACACCTGAAAATTCCCATGAAATTGCTTCATTGGACACTTTAATCTTGATCTCTTCAAATCAAGAGTCAATAGTTGTCTATCCTCCTTATCATCATAATCTTCACTTTATATTTCCTCCTCCTTCATTCCGATCAGGCATCGCATCCATCATTACTTTTCTACTGTAAAACTCTACATTCATGGGCTCTTGAGCCTTGTAGTGAGTGATATGTAAAAAAAAACGTAGAAAACTGTTCAATCAGTCAAGCAAGTTCTCTACGAATCCTTAACTCGTCCTTATGCAGAATTCATGAATTCCTAAGATATGGCCACAAAATGAGGGATCAATTTATATAATAATTGTAATGTAAAATTGATCCCCAACTTTTTATCCATATTATAATTTCTTGTTTGTTTATCTACCTCTTGCTCTCCAGCTATGAGTTAATTAATAAGACTTCTATCACTAAACAATTATCTCCAAAACAAATCCTTACAATCCATAAATATTTTCTGGTTTGGAATGGCCTATAAAGGGCTGATAACCCGTAAAAAAAACCCGGATCAATAGATCAAAAATCTAATCTATAACATTTTTACACCATTTCAGGGTCTCAATCAGTATCATCTACTTTTAGTTTTTCAACTAGCATCATTATTATCAGATGAAGGATGGTACCAATTTCAAATTTAAATTATTTGTACATTTATTAGAAAATATTTTCAATTTAAATGACTTGAAAACCCGACTTTTCCTTTTACTCAGCGGTTTTTACCAAACAGACATGGAAATTTAGCCCTTATGACAGAGATGTCCATTTCAGTTTCATTCACATTGTGTATGTATGTACCACTGTGTGTACGCATGTACATTTTAACACAATTACTGACCAGAAAATATTTCTAGAAAATGTAAAATTTTCAGAAATATAATTCAATTTAATACTGAATAATTTCCAAACAGTTCAATATTTCATAATTATATGACTTTTTTGGAAAAACAATGTTTCTGTTTTATTGTTTCCAAATTCATAATTTTTAATGTGAGTGAAATTTATTATTTCGATGAATTATTTCAAATTCATTGTGTCTGTATGTTTGTGCTTGTATATATATGAAATGATACAAGAATGTATAAGTCACTCACGCACATCACAGATATATACATATACTTCACATACATGTATTCACACTCAGACCATTCTTTGACGGACAAAGACAAATAATTAACTCTTCTTTTATAATATATATATATATATATATATATATATATATATATATATATATATATATGTGTGTGTGTGTGTGTGTGTGTGTGTGTGTGTGTATATATATATATATATATTGCCTTGTCAAGAGGGAGTGAGAAAAGTCAAAATTAATAATAATACCTACCTTTATTCTTCCTGCCGATTTTACAAGTTTTTACACTACATTCGAACTTTTTTAGTATGTCTGATGTACTTGATAGGTGAAGACGCTGTGTCAGTATGTCATTGTAAAACTTGTAAAATCTGTAAGGCTGGAAAATTATACCATTTGACTTGATAAATAAATAAATAAATAGATGCACGCTGGTTTGCTGCCGTTACGTATTTTGAAATAAATGTGAGAAAGAAACGAGGATGTATGAGGAAAATATTATTATTATTAATGAGAAAAATAATTAATAATTTATTATTGCGTTTGATGTAAGTAATATAGTGTATATGTGAGCAATAAAAAGTGTGTATGTTTGCGTGAGTATATTTATATTTTAATTCAATTACTTATTTTAAAATATTTCTAGAAAATTTTTAAAAATTTAAGAAAAATAATAATTATATCCACACTCATAGTATTGAAACCATATCTGTCATTTTTAGGGTCTGAAAAATTAGCGTTTATTTTTTTCATGTTTTCAAAGCTTCTGTCTATATCTCTGAGATGAGGTATTATGATTACTTACATTATTTACATTATTTGAACTGTTGTCCTCATCTTCATTACCATATTCACAACGTTTCGGCCGTTGTACGCGCCGGCCTACTTCAGGTGATTGGAATTTCGAACGAACCGTATATTTCGTCCACCGGGGTAGATTGTTCTAGTTCCACGTGCCATGCCTCTTCCGGATGTCTCAGTTATTTCATCTTTAACTCAACTCTCCAAGTTTGGTTCAACACTGCTGTTGCCTGGTAGTTAAGTGTTCCAGAAATTCCAACTTATCCTTTCTGATCCTAAGCTAAAGTGACTTTTTCGTCGCCATTTTACTTCGGTTCATTACATTCTCAGCATTCTTCTGCAGAACCACATGAAAGTTGCCTCAGATCTCCGCAACTGACAGGCAAACTTGGGATGTTTTACTGCAGCCCATGTATATAATACTAAAACTTTAATATTATATGTATCTATGTGTGGTCACGAGATACAGATTAAACGATGCAGGATACCTCAACTAATTTAGGACCATCTGTTATACATCATGACGGTCGTCTTCAGGGTGCAGCCGATTATGGCTCTTCACTACTTCCAGTCCTTTGAAGATCATAGTGTTGTTCATGATGACGGTCGTCTTCGAGTATAGAATCCAGAGGTTAGCAGTGAATATTTCGAAGACAGTAGGAAAGCGTTGTTCAGGTTAGCAGTGGATATTTCGATAAAAGTAGCAGAGCATAGTTCGCTCATCTGGTTCTCTTCGCCTGACAAGCTGGCACTGGACGTTCGGGTAGGTAAACAAAATGGCCGCCTTTATACACGACGGGTTAAATGTTCTACGTCTTCTGATTGGTTAACCTTCTATTGGTGGACTATAAAGTGAGTCAAGTCATTTGAGCTAACTCACTAGTTACATAGATATACACAAAAAACTGTAACACCATACTATACCTTAAACCCCTGCCGAGAGTGGCGCCAAATTTCATTAAAATTATACAATATAGAGCCGTTTGGGGTGGGGGGTATAGCATTTTAATAGGAAATTCAGTATTTGTTTTTGATACACGTTCTTATATCAATCCCTGTATATAAACAAATACTTGCATATTATATTTCAACTATTATGTAGGTAAAACATAATAAACATTTATAATACATTATTATCAACATTATTAAATAAATTTAAATATGCATAATACAACATACAATTCACTACTCAACATTAAACCTTTTATAAGCTATATGAAAAGTGAAGTGGCTATATGTGTAACATGCCTTGATGGTCAATAAATAGGTGCACGCTGATTTGCTGCCGTTATATATTTTGAAATAAATGCTACGAAGAAACAAGTATATATAATAAAATTTTACGTTATTTTAAGCCTGAGTTCGACGTTCATTACTTCCCAGATATTAAACTAGACAACTTAAAAAAAACCCATCTACATATTAAAATTCTAATCGTGTATGTATGTAAGTGTGTCCCCAAGATACAGCTTAAATGATGCATAATACCCCAACTGATTTAGGAGCATATTTTACCTTAAACATCTGTTGATTGCAGTATTAAATTTCATTTGAATTAGAAAAGGGGTTCTTCGGCTAGGGTCGTTTTTCTGTTTTTACCGAATTTTTAATACGAAATTCAGTATTTTGTTTCGATACACATCAATCAGTGTTTATAAACAAACACTTGCATATTATATTCCAACTATTGTGTGTGTGAAAAATAATAAAAATTCACAATACATTATAAAACATTATTAAATAAACTTTAATATATATAACAAAACATATATATATATATATATATATATATATATATATATATATATATATATATATATATATTCACTACACAACATTTGAACTTATTTTATAAACAAATATATCAGGTGTTTTGCAAGTACTTGCCAGGTGAAGACGTTAAGTGTGTGTCATTGTTAAAAGTCAACTGTATGGCGTGTAAACTTTGTCACGTGACTTGATGGTAAATAAATAATTTCCCGCTGTGTTGACACCGTTATGTACTTTGAAAGAAATATAAGGAAGAAACAACAATTATATATAATAATAAATATGATTATTAATAATTTATTATTGCGTTTGATCTTAGTAATATTGTATAATGCGAGTAATAACAAATTATGCCAATAACTTGTATTGCAAATACAAATTAAAATATGTGTAATCTATATATATAAAACTGTCGAATTCCTAGGGTTTTGGAGTCACAAAACCTCATATATTCTGAAACTACATTACCCAGGGTACTAGGATAAGTATATCTCATTTTGATCAAAGAGGGATCTCAGGAGGTGGGTGCACACAACCCCCACACACTGTTTTTTTTTTTCCCTTTGATTTAAATTGAATTTAATTTTCAACAAGGGAATGACTACTAGGATACCCGGATAAGTATATTTCCTTTTGATCAAAGTGGAACACCAAGGGACGCAAAACACACATTGATTTTTTTTTTTAACTAAATGTAAATTTGTACAAGGCAATGGCTCCTATCTAAAATACAGAAGGAGAAAGCCAGAAGATGGAGATCACACCGGCAAGATCAAAATGTGACAATATGTACATCAAGTTGAGCAAGAAATCACTAATTAGTGGATAGTGCCTTACAATACATATTTGTTGCGACAATTCAACTGTCATATCAATGTTGAAATCTGCTCATCAATTCATCCAATCAAGTATTGCATCAAATACATATCAAAAGTGTCAGATCAAGCTGTGTTTACATAAATCCACCGCTGGTTTGCCCCTTGGATTTAAATTAAATTCAAATTTGAACAAAGGAATGACTTCTAGCCAAAATATAGAAGGAGAAAGTCAGAAGATGGAGGTCACATCAGCAAGATCAGTGAGTGATATTGAAATGCATCATTTTTCTCCACAAATTATAACAATGATTTAAAACCAATAATTATTTTCTTACATGACTCGCAGCAAGGCGCGGGTAATTCGGCTAGTTAATAATAAAATTGATAATATTGTTACCTCACCATTTTGTATCAAGAACTGTTTTAAAAGGAACCCAACGTGTTTATGAGCAGTCTAGTTTTCCTTAAAACTTCCGTTAATGGTATTCTTAGCATTCCTCTGTAGAAGCACATATCAGTTGCCGCAGATTTCTGCAACTGACAAGCAAAGCTGTATTATTGAATGGGATATTTTACTGATATTTTACCAATTTTACTGATATTTTTACTGATATTTTTACTGATATTTTACCAATTTTACTGATATTTTACCAATTTTACTGATATTTTACCATTTTTACTGATATTTTACAAATTTTACTGATATTTTTACTGATATTTTACACTTTTTTACTGATATTTTTACTGATATTTTACCAATTTCACTGATATCTTTACTGATATTTTTACTGATATTTTACCAATTTTACTGATATTTTTATTGATATTTTTACTGATATTTTACCAATTTTACTGATATTTTTACTGATATTTTACCACTTTTACTGATATTTTTACTGATATTTTTACTGATATTTTACCAATTTTACTGATATTTTTACTGATATTTTACCAATTTTACTGATATTTTTACTGATATTTTACCAATTTTACTGATATTTTTACTGATATTTTTACTGATATTTTACCAATTTTACTGACATTTTTACTGATATTTTACCAATTTTACTGACATTTTTACTGATATTTTACCAATTTTACTGATATTTTTACTGATATTTTACCAATTTTACTGATATTTTACTGATATTTTACCAATTTTATTGATATTTTTACTGATATTTTACCATTTTTTACTGATATTTTACCAATTTTACTGATATTTTTACTGATATTTTACCAATTTTACTGACATTTTTACTGATATTTTACCAATTTTACCGTTATTTTTACTGATATTTTACCAATTTTACTGATATTTTTACTGATATTTTACCAATTTTAATTCAGCAAAAAAATCATGTACGTGTTAACACCACAAATCAGGAGATATCAGAAGCCATGAGAGCCATGCCTGGTGTAGTATCAGTGATTTGTCAATTGATGGGCAACTGACAAACAATTCTCTGGTACTAAATGCGATATTTTCTGAAGCCAATCTTAATTCACTACAAAAAAAAAATCTATTTGTTAACACCTCCAATCAAGGGAGGTCAGAAGTCATGAGAGTTAAATCTTGCCTGAAACAAAAAGCATTAATAACCCCACTAAATCCCACATAAAAAAAAAACGCACAAACTCACAGAAATTGAGAGCTCTCCTCATTTAGAAGACAAATATAACATGTCCTCTTTCCTGTGCCTGATGACGCTATGTTAGAAGTTAGAAAATACATATAGCCTTCCACTTGGCTAACGTAATTGAGATTTACTTGACATCCCCCCGCACTGAGTCAGGTTGTGACACAAGGTTGGTTTTTAACGTAGGGACCTGAGTGTTTTCACTCGGGCCGCTGGTCTAAGCTGGTCTTAGCTGGTCTTAGCTGGTCATAGCTTGTCCAAGCTGGCCAGAGCTGGTCTAAGCTAGTCATAGCTGGTCTTAGCTGGTCATAGCTTGTACAAGCTGGTCAGAGATGGTTTAAGCTAGTCATGTTACCGGTTAGGAGATTTACTTGAACACTGAGTCAGGTTATGACACAAGGTCGGTTTTTAACGTGGGGACCCGAGTGTTTTCACTCAGGCCGCTGGTCCAAGCTGGTCTTAGCTTGTCCAAGCTGGTCAGTTGCTGGTCTAAGCTAGTCATAGCTGGTCTTGGCTTGTCATAGCTGGTCCAAGCTGGTCAGAGCCGGTCCAAGCTAGTCGTAGCCGTGATACAACAAGCACAGGGACGGAGCTCTGTGACCGGTAAGTGTCCGAATGTGTATAACCTTCAAGAGTGGGATTTACACACTCCACTTGGCTAACATAATTGTTAATTTATGTTTGCCATTTCTTGTAAACTTCATCGAGAATGTAATAATAAACACCATGACGTACCTCCACTGATTCGCTAAAAAAAATAGCATACCATGATGAAAAATTGCCCCAAACTTAATAAGAACAAAATTTTATCGTCAATATTTTTATTATTAAGAGGAAAGATCAAATGATTTTTTATTATTAAATCATATTTTTTAATCCTCTTTAAAATGTAGCGAGATTTTTGGAGAAATATAGGATAGTTTCTCGAATTGTTTTAGGTCATATCCGTATGAAGTCTGGTAACCAAATTTAAGCGCATAAATTCTGAATTTATTTATTATTCCTCTTGATATTTTCTATCATAGACCGAATATGTGTATGCTAATCAAAGTACTGATACTCTACGCACTCACTTCTCTCTACTCGTTGACATGAAGAAACATTATTCTCCTTGAAATTCGACCGAAACGTTGTAAACATGGCAGTGAAGATGAGGATAACAGTCCGAATAATGTAAATAATCATAATACCTCATTTCAGAGATATAGACAGATAGACTTGAAGATGTCAAAATTTAATTCGTGTATAACATTTCAGAGTTCAGTCAAAAACTTTAGAAATATAATATGCAAGCAGACTTTAGAAGGAACACAATCCTAAACTGGAATCAAACCTCTACACCAGTTCAAAGTACTAAGGAGACGTGTGAACCTGACGATAGGCTAACCTATCTACGCCTATTGAGAGAGAAGTAATAGATAATTAGTAAATAAAATAGCAGAGATCCATCGGAGCCGCTAGAAATATAGTGCGGTAGTAAACTTTAGAAGAAGCCAGAATGCCAATCCTAAACATGGATATACCTCAACCCCTGTTCTTAAAACTGGGGAGGAGTGTGAACCGGACGAAATGCGAACCTATCTACTCCTATTGAGGGAGAAGTAATAAATAATTAGTAAATAAAATTGAAGAGATCCATCGGAGCCGCTAGAAATACAGTACGGTAGTAAACTTTAGAATAAACCAGAATGCCAATCCTAAACATGGATATACCTCTACCCCTGTTTTTAAAACTGGGGAGGAGTGTGAACCGGACGAAATGCGAACTTGTCTGCTCCTTTTGAGGAAAGAAGAAAAATAAATCAATAATTAATGAATAAAATTTCTGAGCTATCGTTTTAACATATAGTCTTGTTCATGATCAAATATCCCGTTCTACAAACAAACACACATGCGTTTGTAGGGGTTTCAGCTAAGAGAAGGTTTATCGTCAGTTTTGTGACGCACAGTAAGCATTCTAAAAGGCTTGCGTCAACGTTTACGGAGAGAGAATGTGATCGATAAACACAGAAAAAGCATTCGGTTACGTCCCAAGCCGATATAAATAATTACAAATGAAAAACAAACCGCAGGAATAGAGACTTCAAGTAAAAGCGACAAATAGAGAAAATGATTTGAAATACTGAAAGTGATGCCAAAGGCTGGGAATGAATTTGACGAAATCTTTGAGTGGAAATATCGTAAGTAATCGTCGCAAACAGTACGGCATTTGGATAAATAGATATGTTACGGGGTGAATAAATGGCATTGGTTTGCGATGTGCAAGAGACAAAACTAATTTGCAGTAAATAAGGAGATGAGCAAAGAAAGAAAGAAAGAACGAAAGAAAAAAGAAATAAAAAAGAAAGAATGAATGAAAGAAAGATAAAAAAAAAGATGAGCTATAACGTAAATGTTAAGAAAAAGGAAAAGAAGAAAGAAAGAAAGAAAGAAAGAAAGAAAGAAAGAAAGAAAGAAAGAAAAAAAGAAAGAAAGGAAGTGAGATGGACTATAATCCGAAAGAAAAAAGAAAGAATAAATGAAAGAAAGATAGAAAAAATGAACTATAGCGTAAATGTTAAGAAAAAGGAAAGGAAGAAAGAAAGAAAGAAAGAAAGAAAGAAAAGAAAAGAAAAGAAAAGAAAGAAAGAGATGAACGGTGAATCGAAAGAAATGACTTGAGAAAAATATTGTTTATGTCGCAAAGAAAAAAAGGAAAGAAACAAGAAAGATGAACTATAGCACAAAAGAAAGAAAAGATGAACTATAGCGTAAATGTTAAGAAAGAAAGAAAGAAAGAAAGAAAGAAAGAAAGAAAGAAAGAAAGAGATGGATGGTAAGTCGAAAAAAAAACAACTAAAGACAAATATTATAACTCAAAAAAAAAAAAAAAAACGAAAGAAAGAAGAAAGGTGATCCATAATACAAGTGAAAGAAAAAGAAAAGATGAACTACAGCGTAAATTTTAAGAAAGAAAAAGAACGAAAGAAAGAAAGAAAAAAGAAAGAAAGAAAAATATCATTGAAAATAAGAAAAAAAAAGGAAAAATATCAGTGAAAATAAGTTATGTTCAAAAGTGTGCCAAAGAGTGACACATGCAGATGGATTAAAACGAAACTCGGGTGTTAAGGGTGGAATGAAGGCGTCATTGTGGGTAGGTGGAGGGGGGATTAGATAAATAAATAAATAAATAAATAAGAAGAGGGAGATTAAGGGTGATTGAGAGAGAGAGAGAGAGAGAGAAATTGGAAATAATGACTGGTAGGTTTTGTTTTTGTTTTTCTTTCTTTCTTTTTTCCTTAATGTCGAATCGAAAATATTATCTTGCAAACTACGTGAAAATTTCATCAAGCAGTTTGGCGGCGGGAGAGTTTAGCAAATCGGTCATGTGAACCCTTTGCTCCCCCCCCCACCTGTCCTCTACCAATGACCAATACTGAGGCATATTATCGGCAAAAGTAAACGAATGTGGGGAAATGAACGAATAAAAGCGAGAATGGACGAAAGATGAGGGTAATTTAAGGCGAACAAGGAAATAATGACATTTCAAAAGAAAGAAAGAAAGAAAGAAAGAAAGAAAGAAAGAAAGAGTGATTGAGAAAGAAAGTAAGAAAGAAAAGTGATATGGACTATGAGGCAAGGAAAGAAAGAAAGAAAGAAAGAAAGAAAGAAAGAAAGAAAGAAAGAAAAAAGAGAGATTGACAAAGAAAGAAAAAAAACTTCCGAGATGGACAAAGAAAGAAAGAATATCGCGATGAACTATGAAGCAAAAGAAAGAAAGAAAGAAAGAAAGAAAGAAAGAAAGAAAGAAAGAAAAGTGACATGGACTATAACGCAAAGAAAGAAAGAAAGAAAGAAAGAAAGAAAGAAAGAAAGAAAGAAAGAAAAGAAACAAAGAAAACGACAAAGAAATAACGCAAAGAAAGAAAGAAAGAAAGAAAGAAAGAAAGAAAGAAAGAAAAGTGACATGGACTATAACGCAAAGAAAGAAAGAAAGAAAGAAAGAAAGAAAGAAAGAAAGAAAGAAAGAAAGAAAAGTGACATGGACTATAACGCAAAGAAAGAAAGAAAGAATGAAAGAAAGAAAGAAAGAAAGATGGATTATGACGCAAAAGAAAGAAAGAATGAAAGAAAGAAAAAAGAGTGATTGACAAAGAAAGAAAAAAAAATTCCGAGATGGACTAAGAAAGAAAGAATATCGCGATGAACTATGAAGCAAAAGAAAGAAAGAAAGAAAGAAAGAAAGAAAGATGGATTATGACGCAAAAGAAAGAAATAATGAAAGAAAGAAAAAAGAGTGATTGACAAAGAAAAAAGAAGGGAAGTAGAGAGACATGGAATATGAGGCAAGAAAAGAGAAAGAAATAAAGACAGAAAGAGGGAGAGATACAGATGGACGCATACGAAAGTAAGAAATCGAGAAGCAAAGAAAGAAGTTTGACATGGACTATGGCAGAAAGGCAAAAGAAAGAAAAACAAAGAAAGTAAAAACTGAAATCAAGGACAAAGAGAAAGGTAGACAAACGATAATGGTTTAAAAGAAAAACAAACAAATGAAAACTAAAAAAAATAAATTAAAACGAAGAGAAGCAACCTATGATGGGTAGGAAAAATTGAAAAAATGTAGATGTCTATCATGAATTTAAAAAAAAATGGTGAAAAAGTTAAGGAAGAGGAAAAGAAACATGAAAAAGAGATAAAAAGAAAAAAAACTATTATGAAATATGTCTAAAAAGGGAATTTAACTAACTAAAGAAAGAAGTATATATATATTATATTAAAGAAAAAGAAAAGAGTGAGAATGACAAAGAAAGAACGAAATAAAAACGCCTTACAAAATGGATAAGCGTCGAAAGCAGCGAAATATGTAAAACGCGCCACCTAGCGATGAAATGAGCAAACCGCCTGTTCTTCGCGTATTCTCTTTTGCACGGTTTCTCTGTCGTCCTCTTAGTGTTAGTCAATCATCAGATGACGGGATGTGAGGGGGAGGGTCTAATGAACGGAAGCGCGTGGAAGAGGCCGGGGGGTTGGGGAATAGGGGCCTGCAATGCTGTTGTAGAACATCCGAAGGGAGTCGTGTTTTGGGCGATGGCGGGCGAGCGGGTAGATTGTGCAAATTGTCAATCATTTTTCCAAGCGACTGCGCAAAGCGATAGTCAATGCAGGGAGAGGTTCCCTTGTTAAAAGCTCTATTTGCGATGGTGATTTCGAGTCAAATTGAATGCCTTTTCCTCATGAAGAGCAATGAACGGGGGCTGAGAAGATGGCGACCAAAAAAAAAAAAAAAAAAAAAAAAAGAAAGAAAGAAAGAAAGACGAAAGAGAAGAAATGGAAAATTATTGAATAATAAGGGAATAATAACAGGGAATAACGTGAAATAATGAAAATATGAGAAAAAAACAAATTATGATTGTGTTCAAAGAAATAACCTGAATTTTTTAAAAGTTCAGCAGAAGAGACAGGGGAGGGTTTGAACAGGTACAGAAATTTAATAATATGAATAGTGTAGTAAGAATCTAACGAAAAATATGACCGAAATCCGACGACAAGTAGGACCCACCAGTATTCATTATCAGTAAACGTAATTTTAACAACATAAAATACGCAGATGACACTATTGATGGCGGACGCGGAAAGCAAACTGGAAGAACATTTAGACAAAGCTGTAAAGAAAAAAGAAAAAGAAAACAAAAAGAAATGACTATATATTGTAAGAGAGAATACAGGTTATTATCCCAACACAAAATAAGAACAAAAAGGATGTGAGCTATGGCATAATATAAACAACATATGAAACGCAAATGACACTATGTTAATGGCAGACACAGAAAGAAAACTAAAAGCAATCTTGGCAAAGGCGGTAAAAAGAAAACAAGAAGAAAGGACTAATCATTAATTGTAAACAGACAGGATTCAAGATTACCAACAGCAGAGTCAGTCCAAGATGTTAACTACGCATTAGAGACAGTTAAATCAAGTCAACACATGAATGTATCCCACAGAGTAAGAAATGGCGAAAAACGGCGCAAAAATCTGAATATGCAGAAAACCCAACAGAACTTATTATCCATGGACATAATCTTGATAACATAATATACCCAGATAACAAATGACAAACACAGTTAGAAATCTGAGAGGCGTTAATCCTGGGTATCACGATAGACAAGGCCTCTGATCGGGAGATTGGAAATTGTGAGGAGATCGGAACCACTTCTTAATTACTGTTGCTCCCAGATCTACCCTGACCCATGTTGGTAACACCTGTTAGGGCCCCAGCTATAAGCACATAATGAACCCCCAACACTACGATAGTATAAAAATACATTATTATAGTTAAAATACTGACAATATATGTTTTTATATTAAAAAAATACCAAGAATAACTATTTATAGTAAAATTACCAAAAATACCTTTTATGGCAGAATTACCTACAATATATTTTATCTGTAGTGGTAGGTGTAGACATTCAAAATATATTTATTTGAAACCATAAAATTATTCAGAGTCTGTCTATATTTCTGAGATGAGGTATTATGTACCTTATTTACATTATTCGGATTATTGTCCTCATCTTTGTCGCCATATTTATTACAACGTTTCGACGTTTCAGTATCTGTCTACATTTCTGAGATGAGGTATTATGTACACTATTTACATTATTCGGATTATTGTCCTCATCTTTGTCGCCATATTTATTACAACGTTTCGACGTTTCAGTATCTGTCTACATTTCTGAGATGAGGTATTATGTACACTATTTACATTATTCGGATTATTGTCCTCATCTTTGTCGCCATATTTATTACAACGTTTCGGCCTTTCAGTATCTGTCTATATTTCTGAGATGAGGTATTATGTACCTTATTTACATTACTCGGACTATTGTCCTCATCTTTGTCGCCATATTTATCACAACGCTTCGGCCGTTGTACGCTCCGGCCTTCTTCAGGTGACGAACTAAACCCTTTATTTCGCTCACTGGGATAGACTGTTCTAGTTCCACGTGCCATGTTTAATGGATGTCAGTTATCAGTTATCTCCTGTTAATTTTCCCGCAGAAAGTTCTCCACTGCCTTAACCGGGTATTGAACTCACACTCTTGTCACTGGATCTAACCAACGCCTTAATCCACTGTGCCATCTGTCCTTGAGGGCATTTGGGTATTTCTGGATATTATAAACCTAATGTCTTCAGCAACCATTTTTACCAGTGCTCATATTGCAATTTTGCTGTTATCATTGCATGTTTTTACCATAAAATTATGTTCAAAATATTTAGATTTCGGCAATAAATAACCCATAGAAGTTGATATACCGCTAAACATTATCAACCAGACAACTGAATGGATGTTTGTAAATGCCGTAAACGAATAGAAGAAGAAATGACTAATTTTTAACTGTAAGAATACAGAATTCAAGACTATCAGCAAAAGAGTCACTTCAAGAGGTTAAGTCCGTGACGGCGACGGGAGAAGTCAGGCTGATTCATAAATTTATCCCTGTGAGTAAGAAATGGCGAAATTCGATGGAAAATCCGATGGTGCATGAAACCCTGCAGGATTTATTATCGACGGACATAATCTTGACAATATACCGTAATTCCCCATGTATAATACGTATTTTTTTTTTATAAAAAATAATAAGCAAAATTAGGGGTGCGTATTATGCACAGCTACAAAAAAATCATTAAAAATTTCCGTTTCTTCGGTCAATTTCAGTTGCGAAATGACTACTCCTCTACATACGACAATTTGACACTAACATTCGGCGATTGCGACCCCATAAGGATGTCAAATACAAACATATATGAATTGGACAAAATCCGACAATTATTTTAAGACATTTTTTATGTTTATACGTTCTTTTTATAGATACAAATATTTAAGTAAATGCTTTGTTTATAATAAACAGTATTAATAACATTTACCGGCCTGAATATCTAAGAAACTTTCATAGAAAATATGCGTCCTCCAACAGGAATCGAACTTGTATCCAATACGGAACCATCATTTAGTTTGATAATGTCTTAAAATAATTGTCGGACTTTGTCCATTTAATAATGTGTGACGGCATTGGTTTACATTTGGATACGCATCGAGCAGATATGACTGTACGAGAGAAAATCATGGAGAATTGTAGTTTAAAAACAGTAAAATCGATCTTGCTAACCAAAACACTCCTCTGTGGCTCAATTGGTAAAAGCACGTCAGGCTATATGACTGTTCTGTATAGGATACAAGTTCGATTCCTGTCGGAGGACGCATATTTTCTATGGAAATTTCTCGGACATTCACGCCGGTTAATGTTAGTAATACTGCTTTATTATAAAACAGAGCATTTACTTAAATATTTGTATCTATAAAAAGAATGTATAAACATAAAAAATATCTTAGAACAAATATATATGCCTAACAATAAATAATTTTTTTTTTTTTAATTAGAAGGAAACGTTAGCCGTAATGAAATTGGAGAGGTACAATTTATAGGGTTTGATTACCAAACAAGGGGTGCGTATTATGCGTGCATAGAAGCATTTTCCTACATATTCTGCACAATTTTATGGCGCGTATTATGGATGAAGGCGTATTATATATTGGGAGGTACGGTAATATACGCAGATGACATTATGTTAATGGCAAAATCAGAAAAGAAACTGATTGAACTCTAGGATAAAGCTGTAAATGTCGGCGACAATGACACAACTTCCTCTCCTTTTGTAGCTCTTAGCAATGTTTGATCATGGATCTCCACAGCTTCCTCTTCGGTTGGAGCTTTTAACAATGTTTGTCTTTTTGCTATCCCTCCACGTTCTTGTTCTACCATCCATTTACCCAAGCTCGTTAGATTGGTGATTATGGCTCTTCCCAACTTCCTATCCTTCGTAGCTCTAAGTAATATTTGCCTCTTTACTATCCTTCCCAGTCCCTATTCTGATAACTATTTAGATGGTCATGGCTCTCCACAACTTCCTGTCATTCGTAGCTCTAAGAAATATTGTATCTGAACTATCCATCCCAGTTCCTGTTATGCCATCTATTTACACAAGCTCGTTGGGTAGAAGATCATGGCTCTCCACAACTTCCTGTCAGTCGTAGCTTAAAGCAATATTTGTCTCTTCACTAACCCTTCTAGTCACTGTTCTGCCATCCGTTTACACAAGCTCGTTAGGTAGGTTATCATGGCTCTCCACAACTTCCTATCCTTCGTAACTCTAAGAAATATTTGTCTCCTTACTATCAGGCAGTCCCCGTTCTGCCATCCATTTATACAAGGTAGGTTACTCGCTGTTTCTTCTCTTGCCTTCATTGTGTCCCGTGATTTCAAATTCGCCAAGTCTTTTTTCTTTGTTATATGTCTCACATTTTTCCAGTTGTTACTTTCTGGTTCTGAGTATAAACCCCCTTTTATTTCCATTTTTTTTTTTTTTTTGAGAACTTCGTCATTGCTCAAATGCTTCGTCCATGGTATTCTCACCATTCATCTGTTAACATAAATCTCTGTTTTATCCGTGAAAAAATTGTCCAACATACCAGTCAGATGAAAGGATTGATATTGTGACAGAAGCTCGGCACTCTCTTCTTTTGAACGAAATTTACCTTTTCCATTATATATTGCTTAGTTTTCGGAAGGCATTATCCTCATTTCCAAAGTGGCTTCGGATTTTGATATCGTCTTTTCCGTCATCTGTTATAATCTTTGCCAGATAATTTCTGTCTGAATTTCTGGAATGACGAGGTACCATTATTTCTTTCTTTTTATGTGCCATTTCCTTTCAGAAACGTAAGCGTTCATGGATTTCCACCTCCCTCTATACCTTGCAGCTCTCAACAAGTTCATTTTCTCTGCTTCCTCCCCCAGACCACTTGCTTAAGCCAGAAAGGTATGTCACGTGTTGTTTTCCCTTGTCTCTCTTTCCCTCTATTCGACCCGTGAGTATCAGATTCTCCAAGCCCTCCTTTCTTTACATTATTTATATTCGTACTATCGTCCTTATTTTTGTTGTTGTTATCACAACGTTTCGGCAGCAGTGCCCTCCGGGATTCGTCTTTCCTAGATAGTTACCATGATTTTGACGTTCCCAATATGTAGCTCGCATCTTGGACTACCCCTTTTGCTAACGACCAAACATACTGACTTCTTACAATTGATGGTTAGTTCCACCCGCTTTCCTTTGTTAGCTTGTCTAACAGTTCATGCTGTTTTTTTTTTGTGTTGGCCAACAAGATGTCATCTACACATCTTATGTTTGTAAGATTGTGTCCGCCAATGATAAATCCTGGTAGGATTTCTAGCACACCTTTCTATTTTTGTGAAGTTACTGAATTTGTTTTCTGTCCGTATACAGGGAGTAATATTCCAGATTTATTTTGTACTAGGCTACCCGTGACTCGTTGGAGCACTGACGGTTCAAGCTTTAAAACACAGAAGTTCATTTCAACATTTAAAAAAAATTGTCTTTTTGAAGAAATTTGAAATAAAAATACTTACTGTATAAACAACACGTATTTTTTAAATCTTATTTACTTATTTTTTTTTAAATCAGATTAACTTAAAAGTATTTTTAATATGCCAAAAACTATTTTTAAATCATATTCACTTGTAAATATTTTTTGAATATGGTAAAAAATATTTTTTGAATATTTAAAATAATGTTTCTTTAAAGAAAGCTAAAATCACGCAAATACAGAGAGGTGCAAAGACAGAGAGAGAGAGAGAGAAAGAGAGAGAGAGAGAGAGAGGTGGAAAGATAGCGAGATGGAAAAGCAGATGTGGAAAGAGTGGGTTTGAAAGAGAGTGGTAAAAAGAGAGAGATGGAAAGAGAGAGGTAGAAAGAGAGAGGTGGAAAGAGAGAGAGTTGGAAAATAGTTTTTGGCATATTAAAAATACTTTTAAGTTAATCTGATTTATAAAAAAATCATTTTAATGAATAAGATTAAAAAATACGTGTCGTTTATGCAGTAAGTATTTTTATTTCAAATTTCTTCAAAAAGATATATTTTTAAATGTTGAAATGGACTTCAGTGTTTTATAGCTTGAACCGTCAGAAAGAAACAATGACCGACGTAATCAAGTTTCACAGACTTTTAGTATTAAATAGATATATAGATAGATAGATAGATAGATAGATATGAATAAGAACGGAATAGATAGATAGATAGATAGATAGATAGATAGATAGATAGATAGTCATTCTAATTACAGAAGATCGCAATTCAGCCAATTAAATATTTTATATGGCTTTTCTATAAACGTTTTTGTTCTGATGAACTTTCCCCTTTGGTACCTTTACGAATTTAAGCGCAGTTGTAGATTGGCAACTGGGTCTAATCATTTTATTGATGAAATTGCTACGCTTGGAATATATACAGGGTGTTTCAAAAAATTTGATATCCTTTGAGATGTAAATATCACAGAAAGTACATGATTAAGGCAAATGAAATTAAAAAGTATTCATGTTGAAGATCATAAGATTTATTCTTCCAAATCTGAATGAGAAATTCAAAAGCATGTGGATTATGTGAACGATTTCAGAAATGTGAAGTTTGTGGTCGTCCGGATCCTTTTGCTCTGCACAGACAGCCTTCCTCTTTGAACTTTTTATGCCATCTCCAAATCAGCATTCCTGTTGGTGAATTTCTAGAGAACTCTCTCATAAATGCACGCTGCAGAGTCTTGTTTGACTATGTTCTAGCAAACTCCAACACACAAAACGCCTTTTCTCTTCTAGTAAATAGCATTTTTATACCTGTAAAGAAAAAGATTAAAGATTAAAGAACATAAAAATACAAATAAGAAAAACACAAAAACATAAAGACATAAAAACATAAAACAAACATTAAACATAAAAATGCTTTTAAAATTTAAAGTCATTTGAAGGAGATCTAACAAAGTTATTAGATTGCGAAATGATATCAAATTTTTTGAAACACCCTGTATATATATATATATATATATATATATATATATATATATATATATATATATATATATATATATATTATTTATATGTACTTATTTATACTATATATACATGTTTATATTCCCATCTGCAGACAACTGACTTTAAAGAACAACCCATTTCCCCCTATTAGTCCGTTGATGAGAGGTTTCTATATATATATATATATATATATATATAATACAATACGGTACTCCGTATAGAATTTCCAGGAGGATATAGATCCGGGGTGAGCAAAAGACAAAGGAAAATTATTATTAATTAATGAATATCAAACACTTCAGGCTTACAAACACAATAGTGATTTTGTTTGTAAGTCCGAACGATTGAGAGCTGATTTTTAAAGCACTCATGAAATAAAAATCATTTCCTATGGCATTTTAAGTGTTTGGTATTCATTAATACGGTTTACAAGTACACCACGGCGGCACAGCGGTCATTTTGAGAACGAATACGACTCGTTGTGCTAATACAACCGTGACGCCATTGAAGGTTTTTTTTTTTGTTTTGTTTTTTTCAGCTGATTTTTGTTTTTATTTTGCCTGCAGATTTTGTCTGTTACATCCGAAGCCCGTTGATGGGGAGGGGTCCTTAGATGAGACGTTTGTCTGTATAATATATATATATATATATATATATATATATATATATATATATATATATATATATATATATATATTATATTATGAAAAAAATGAACTTTGATATATACGTTTTGGTTTACATTTCTTGCGTGGCTATATATTTATGTTTCTTTGTGGATGCATGTAATTGTATATAGTTTCCTGGTTTGTTTTACTTAAGTTTATGAATAGGTATGCATGGTTAGATATTTACATGTGTGTGTATTTATATTTTTATACACTTGTAGCTGTGTACGTGTATATATGTAGATCTAAATTGTAATAACATATTTATATATACCTATGTATATCTATGTAAGTATAAATGTAAATACTTATATATTTGTATATGTGGATATTTGAATGATATTTAACTGGACATGCGTATTATATTTGCAAATGTGTATAAGATGTGCTATTTGTATTTAAATTATGTTTATACGTTTGCATTTGGATGAATGTAAGTATCAATAGTTTGTTTTTGTTTTTTACTCATATGAATAGTTCTTTATAGATGTGTAGTGCCACGCCTACATTTCTTCAATTTTGATTGGTCGATAAATACATACTAAAAATAATAGGACAATTTATCGATGGCATTTCACCAGACTCAATTTTTTCCTACACTTTGCTCACAAACAAGTTTTGCTATAAAATCATTGATTGGTCCATTTTTCGTCCAATCGAGTATTTTTCGTGTACATTCAAAAATATATCCCGCGTTTGTGCTGGGATCCACCCTAAGTAATATAAATATTGGATGTATTCCAAAAAACCAGTAGTAGTTGTTCCAGCACCACAGTAGAGTACAGACCAGAGACAATAGATCTCAACTACTCACTCGTGTTATTCATCCTATTTACTCCGCACGTACATACACACAGATACAGAACTTTATTTGATACACCACCAGTTCTCTGTGAATCAACTCTGTAAGTTGCAACACAACTGAACAATTTTCTAAAGAAATATTCTTTTTCAACACTAAACTCTGAACTTTATACTCTGACAAATCTTCCTTAAAACATTTTCTTACAGTTAATGGGAAGCTACTCATATTACAACTACTTTGTATTATTGTTGAATTTTAATATATATATATATATATATATATATATATATATATTTGTTAAAACAAATTGGTTCTTCATTATTTTTCCTTGATATTTTAAATATTATGTATGAATGTTTATTGCCTTTCTCAACACGCAGCCATATTTATCTATTTAACCACTTCAACATTGGTTACTACAACACTCAAGAAAGCAAGCATTCTACATTGTCGAACTTCGACGTTCAGATTAACATTCTACAGATGCATGTTTATATGTGGGTGTTTGTATGTATTTGCTTTTTTTTAATCATTTCGCCCCAAGCAAGATGAGAATGCCACTAGTGCGCAAGGGTTTACAGGGTGTAAATGTGAGAGAAAACCTGAATATAATGAGGAATGAGGACAAAAGAGGAACAGGATTCAAGAAGATAGAAGATGGCTATTGACGCTGCATTTAAATTGATGGAGATTGTAGAAACAAGTAAAAGGAGGGGAGCTCCACAGGCGGGAAGTGCGAGAAAAGAAACTGTTAGAACAGAAGTTACGTTTGCATTTAACTATTTCAACAGTAAACGGGTTGGGGCTTGAGTCTAATCTGCTAGCACGCTTAAATTAATGTAGTCGGAGTACCCGGAGAAAAAGATCATCAGAACAGTTGCCATGAAAATATTTTTTAGAAAAGACAAGGGGAAGCCACAGTTGGCAGGAAAGTGACTGAAGTTGTGATGCCAAATCAGGATCGATTACATTACAAGGATTTTTCTCAAGAAATCTGGACCGGGTTCAAGAAGATAGATGATGGCAATTGACGTTGGATTTAAATTTTTGAATTTTGTAGTTATCAGGGAGGCAAGAAATCAGAAAGGAGTTTCACGCGTGAGAAGTGCGAGAAAAGAAACTGTTGGAGTAGAAGTGGCGGTTACTGTTATGGGATCTTGCCAATGATAATAATAATAATAATGGACTATTCCGTACTTAATAAATACTGCGCCTCAGGAGTAGGCAGGGAGTAGTTCAAGTCTCGACCGGCCGATCGGTTGAACTCTCTGCCTTCGGGCGGGGAGGAACCCGAAAGAGGTTACGCCGAAGGGCGGAGTCTCTTTCGGGGAGGTAAACCAACCCTGAACCCGTTTATACGGGTTCAATGGGCATATTTTAGCTGAGCCCACGGTCTCGGAGATCCCACGTTAAACCGGCCTCGTGCCACATGATGCCCACGTGGGGGGGGTGACTAAATATAGTCAGTAGTTCAAGTCGAGTCAGTAGTTCAAGTCGAGTCAGTAGTTCAAGTCGTGTCAAGAGTCGAGTCAGAGGCAGTCCGAAACAGAGTCTCGTTCAGACAATTACTGCAAGACATTGGAATAGTGATACTGGTCGAGACTACATTAAACCTGATTGTTCACACTTCTACTTCTCTGCATATATTCCTGTTTGTAATATATCTGTGTTATTCCATACCTGTGTTCGAGTTCTTCTTTATTGGTTCTACCTTGGACTATCACCATGGTACAAGGAACCGGGCCATAACAGTTATATATTTAACTAATTCTACAGTAAACGGGCAGGACCTAGATGACAATCAAGCAGCACGCTTAAACTCACGTAGTCCGGGCAAAAAAAATCGTCGGTGCAGTTGTCACGAAAATATTTATAGAAAAGACAGAGGGAAGCCACGTCACATCGGTGAGAAAGTGACTGAAATTGAGATGCGAAGTCATGATCTATTATATTGCAGGTTCTTCTTTAGGTTTTGTCAAGAACCTTGAGATGAATTACAAGAGTACCGAACCAGATATGGCAAAAGTATTCAATGCACGAGTGAATGTTAGATTTGTAAATGTGCAAGATGGATTCTGACGAGAAAAAAACTTCTGGCACGACACAGTGAACCAACTTTCCTTGCAGTAGATGCAGCTATTGATTCGATGTAGTTGCTCCATTTCAAGTCAGTTCCAAACGTGAGTCCAAAAAGGCACATTATGTTACTATCCAGAAGTCTATCTCCAGGCATGCTGATGGCAGGCAGAAATGTTTCTGTATGAAGGTTAAATGAGAGCAGTTTTGTTTTGAAGGCGTTACCTTTTGCGGGCCATCTCCTGCCCCAGTTAACCACTGATTGGAGGTAGGTTTCAAGAGAATCAGCCAGGTTTACTTTGTTAATTCTGAAGGATTTGCTATTGAGTAAATATTAGTGTCATCTACATAAATGCCTAATTGAGAAGTTATGACATCAATAATATGATTGATGAAAATCAGAAACGGCGTAGAACCCAGTTGAAAACGATCTTTATTTCACGATTGAAATTCTTCCTGTGATACCGTAGCCCTGAGGCTTGCGCAGTAGACCAGCGTGCCAAACCCAGTCAAACGTCTTCGATATCGGGAGCCACAGGTCTAGCTTCGCCGTTATCATCAAGAGCTTGCTATACGTCATCAGTGATGACCGTGAACACATCATTAGTAGAACTGACGAAACGGAAACCATATTGTTTGTCAGAGGAGGTCGTAAGAAGTAAGATGCTCAGCCAGAGAGTTCTCCAGAGTTCGTATAAACAGGAACTACGGAAGAGGTCTTCCAACAAGCTGAAGAGCTGGAAGAAGCGAGACAATTATTGTAGTTTTTGGAGAGAACTGGAGCCAGCCCCGTAGCACATTTCTTTAGGACGACGCCTGGTATCCCGTCAACTCTTGCCATGTAGGAGTCTATTTTGGGAATGGTGTCTGAAACTAGTAACGGCGTTATGTGCATATCACTGAGTAGATACCACGTTATAGGGGGCGGGGAATCATATGTAGGTACTCCGAGCAAAGCACTCAAACTTATCTGCAGCAGATATCAGAACTTCAAATTCATTGAACAGGGGAGGGTTTAAAGATTTGCTCTTGCCCAACAGACTCTTGAATAGCCGCCGATGACCTCTACAACCGAACTTGTGAGAGGTTGCAACTTCGCTTCTTTGAGGACAGGCTTGCACTCATTACGAGCAGAGACGAAGAGACGTCTGTTGCAATCAGACATGTCGCTCCGGTACAGCCGGAGGAAGTGATTCCGCTAGTCTATAGCAGCTGAACATGCAGTTGAAAACCAAGGAAGAGAACTCAGACGCGCATTATTGACCAGGAATTTAAAAACTTAATTCCAAGGGACGTCACGAAGGAAGTCACTGAACGAGTCCCAATCACCACGTTGTTAAGAGAAAGATATTCTGTTGGTAGGAGGTTCATGGCTGTCGGGGGAGCGGAAAGAGATGTTTACAGTGTTATATACCGTAGTGGTTTACCTATTTCACGCTGCTGGTGAGTATTATAATTTGTTGATGTTATAAAGATTACCATTTCATTTCCAACCTCCGTATTGGTTATTCCTCATTCAGTAATCCTTTCTAGGTTACGATAGATAGATACATAGGAATGAGATAGATAGATAGATAGATAGATAGATAGATAGATAGATAGATAAAGGAATGAGATAGATAGATAGATAGATAGATAGATAGATAGATAATTAAGAAGCATCGATAGATAATGAACTGATATGAATAGATAGATAGATTGATAGATGGAAAAGGAATGAGATAGATAGATAAGGAATGAGATAGATAGATAGATAGATAGATAGATAGATAGATAGATAGATAGATAAGGAATGAGATAGATAGATAGATAGATAGATAGATAGATAGATAGATAGATAGATAGATAAGGAATCAGATAGATTGATAGATAGGTAAGGAATGAGATAGATAGATAGATAGATAGATAGATAGATAGATAGATAGATAGATAGTCTTATATACCGTACCTATGAACACTAATGGGTATGTCCCAAACATTGGACGCTATTGCAAGTGGGGATATGCTGTCTAAGTAGTCCACCACTAGCAGTGGTTTACCTACTTCACGCTGCTGACGAGCATTGTATTTTGTTGAAGTTATAAAGATTACCATTTCATTTCCAACCTCCGTTTTGGCTATTCCTTATTCAGTAATCCTTTTCTAGGTTACAACACGGACACTACCGGATGATCAGATTTCACAAGAGGGGAGAACTGCTGACTACGATATGAATCAGAAGCCGAGTTAAAGAAGGGATCAAGAAAAGAAGCGTGTCCATCAGAATTACGGGGGAAGCGCGTGGGGAAGTCCACCACTTGCGTGAAAGATTGAGATGTTCACTGTTTGGATGCTAGCGATGTCAGTGACAGAATTATTATGCCACTTGACATGGATGACATTAAAGTCACTGTACATAAATATATTTGCAATCCGCCGTAGAGAAATGGACTTGTCTACATTATCAGAAATGTATATAACACTATCTATCTATCTATCTATCTACTAGCAGTAGAGCCCGGCGTTGCCCGGGGATGTAACAGTAAGAGATAGATCAAGTATCGACCATCATAAAAACTGAAAAATAAAATTGACAAAGATTATTGTTTAAGGTTGACGGACACGCATGTCTTAATTATTATTATTATTTTTTATATAAATTGGTCAAACCCAAACTCAAACAAAAACATTGTTTTCAATCGTTATGAGTCTACCGATTGAATAGAAGTTTATTATAAACAATTGTCTTGTAAATGGAATTTTTAAAGCATTCTGAATGTAAAAATAAAGAAAAAAAGTGTGCAAGACAATAAGAAACACTACCTGCCAAAAAAAAAAGTGAAGTTTTGTTGAAATCGGTTGAAAAATGTAGGAAATCCGATCCCATATATAAACGAAAACACACACACACACAAACAACCTGGGTTTTATAATAAGTATAACGCGATATGAGTTGTCTCCCTTTCATTCTCGTGATGCCTCTTAATCGTGTTTTCAAATTGATTTCGTGCAAAAAGAATTGTGTTTTTCCAATTTTTGGCGCTGTCAGAGCCACTGTGCATATTTGTATCAATGCGTATCAAATGTAAACAAATGACGTCATATATTAAGAAATGGACAAGGTCCGA
>CAHIKZ030000365.1:190000-297500 GCA_903632075.3 Acanthosepion pharaonis | reverse complement strand
AAAAAATGAAAATAACTCTGAAATCTCATTTTAACAGATATGTTTACCAAAATTACACGAAAATATCTTGAAATGCGAAAGAGTAGATTTATTCGATAAAATCGCCATCAGTTTCAAACGCGAAGGCGAGTTCAGAATCCCATGCAACTCTTCTGGGTGTTCTCCTTGTTTAAGTTGGTAAATTTTGCCATAATGCTCGCCTTTAGTTTATCTTTGGTGTTACAAGAAGTTTTGTTGGTCTTTCTAATGGCGTCCCACACATAATAATGGTTGCAATTTGAGTGGCTAGATGTAAAGGGGTGATGTGGTCGCAGAAATTGTCTGACAGCAATAACTGGGTTCTCCTGCTTGTACAGCATGGTGCAGAGTCCTGTTGCCAGACATAGGGTCTTCCAGCAGCCACCCTTTTGTCCCAGGGCAGCACTACCTCTTCCAGGCACTTGATGTAGGCCTCCGTGTTGGGTCTGAGCCCCCGTGGAAAGATGAATGCAAGCATAACGTCGCCATCACTAGGGATCACTCTAAACACCTTCTTAATCACAATTAGACTCATCCAATTCTTACCGAATTCTCTGTACTGTCCTCAGATTGACACCCAAACACTCTGAAATGTTGATATTGGAGCTTCAGTACAGCGTGTCGTTTCCAAATTTCTGGTGGAGTGAATTGTCTCATGGTACTCTTTTTCACACAGATGGTGCCCAACTGACCCCACTATACTGTGCAGCCGAGAAAAAACAAAATCAATCAAAGAGCATGCGCGAAATTAAAAATATAAAATGGTGACAATTTACCCATCGCACATATATGAACAGACAGAAATATGTAGATACATAGATTGGAATCTTAAAGAAGCTGTGGTATGATTATCCACAGCAAAATATATGTACGTAAAAGCCTTCTCAAAACAACATGCGAAAAACCAAAACCCAAAATACTTTCTAGACCAATGCTTCTGAAACTAATTCGATTGAATAGTTCCATTCAATAGTCACACAATAATCATTGCACTCAACAACCTGACACCGCTATTTATACACCTAGCGGAAAAATATACTCTCAAGTCCAGAGTGTCACGCTCGAACCTCGGTGTCAGTAGTTACTCCTTTTCTTCCTATATAACAATATATAATAAAGGGGTATAAATAATTCACACTAATTCGACTGGATAGTTCCACTCAATAACCACTACAGTCAGTAGCCTGACACCGCTAATTATACACCTGGCAGAAAACATATACTCATAAGTCCATAGTGTCATGCTCGAACCTCAGTGTCGGTAGTTACTCCTTTTCTCCCTATATAACAATATATAATAAAGGGGTATAAATAATTCACACTAATTCGACTGGATAGTTCCACTCAATAACCACTACAGTCAGTAGCCTGACACCGCTAATTATACACCTGGCAGAAAACATATACTCATAAGTCCAGAGTGTCATGCTCGAACCTCAGTGTCGGTAGTTACTCCTTTTCTTCCTATATAACAATATATAATAAAGGGGTATAAATAATTCACACTAATTCGACTGGATAGTTCCACTCAATAATCACTACAGTCAGTAGCCTGACACCGCTAATTATACACCTGGCAGAAAACATATACTCATAAGTCCAGAGTGTCATGCTCGAACCTCAGTGTCGGTAGTTACTCCTTTTCTTCCTATATAACAATATATAATAAAGGGGTATAAATAATTCACACTAATTCGACTGGATAGTTCCACTCAATAATCACTACAGTCAGTAGCCTGACACCGCTAATTATACACCTGGCAGAAAACATATACTCATAAGTCCGGAGTGTCATGCTCGAACCTCAGTGTCGGTAGTTACTCCTTTTCTTCCTATATGACACATTCTGTTGGATTTCGATCCACATTTGATCCCAATCCAAAGATCCGAATATACGAAGACAGATATAAATATAAAGTAGAGATTAGTGAAATAACAGGCGTACAATTATACCACTAATAGATCTGTATTTGATCCACACCCTTTGTACAACGCCTGGTTTCATGCCGCTGGCAATTGTCAGGCGCAAACTAGAAAAATGCCGTTTTAATATTTCCATATTTATTTGTATAGCGGAACAGTATTATGAGAAAATATCAATAAATTGGTAAAATATAACTTTAATATTATATATATATATATATATATATATATATATATATATATATATATATATATATATATATATGAATGAATGAATTAAGAAAAGGAATTAGAAGATAGATGATAGAAAGATAACATTCTTAGATAGATAGATAGATAGATAGATCTGAACAGGTTGTGATAGATAGATAGATAGATAGATACATACATACATACATATTAACTTACTGAAAAAGATAGATAGATATTAACTTACTGAAATAGATATTAACTTGCTAAAATAAATACATAGATATTAACTTTCTGAGATACATACATACATACATACATACATAAATACATAAATATTAACTTACTGAAAAAGATAGATAGATAGATAGATAGATAGATAGATAGATAGATAGATATGCACATACACATAAAGATAGATCTGAACACATAGATAGATAGATAGATAGATAGATAGATAGATAGATAGATAGATATTAAAATATGCAGACAGATTATACAAACTTAGATAGATAGATAAATAGATAGATAGATAGATATTAACTTACTGAAAAAGATAGATAGATATTAACTTACTGAAATAGATATTAACTTGCTAAAATAGATACATAGATATTAACTTTCTGAGATAGATAGATAGATAGATAGATAGATAGATAGATAGATAGATACATAAAAAAATACATAAATATTAACTTACTGAAAAAGATACATAGATAGATAGATATCAACTTACTGAAATAGATATTAACTTTCTGAGATAGATACATACATACATATATATTAACTCACTGAGATAGATAGATAGATAGATAGATAGATAGATAGATAGATAGATATTAACTTACTGAAATAGATATTAACTTTCTGTGATAGATACATACATACATACATATATATTAACTCACTGAGATAGATAGATAGATAGATAGATAGATAGATAGATAGATAGATAGATAGATAGATATATATTAACTTACTGAAATAGATATTAACTTTCTGTGATAGATACATACATACATATATATTAACTCACTGAGATAGATAGATAGATAGATAGATAGATAGATAGATATTAACTTACTGAAATAGATATTAACTTTCTGAGATAGATACATACATACATATATATTAACTCACTGAGATAGATAGATAGATAGATAGATAGATATTAACTTACTGAAATAGATATTAACTTTCTGTGATAGATACATACATACATATATATTAACTCACTGAGATAGATAGATAGATAGATAGATAGATAGATAGATAGATATTAACTTACTGAAATAGATATTAACTTTCTGTGATAGATACATACATACATATATATTAACTCACTGAGATAGATAGATAGATAGATAGATAGATGCATGCTTATTTCTCATTCACTTTGGATAAGGATTTTCAAAACAGGTAAGATTTTGGGCACTTGGAAGTTTCGTGCAACAAATTTCCCTCTCCACCTCATCTCCATTTTTATTTGTGGTTTGAAAATAGCATTTACAAAGGTGAGCTTGGTCAAGTACTCGGTCAAGTCGAGGAGGGGGAGAGTTACTTGGGGGCAGGAAGACTGTGTTGTGCCATTTTTTTTCCGAATGGAGAGAACGTGCTTGCTTGCGTGCCTTGAAAAAGAATTATCTATATTCACACGTTTCGAATGACTATATTCTCCGAAATTCGAGATAGTGGTTGAGGGCTTCTAAGACGGAAAAAAAAACCCAAAGAAACTGTTTCCGCAAGGCGCATGCGCAGTAACTCCGCAAATAGAATACAAGCTAGAGAGAAATTATCGATCGCCGTATAGAATCGATCTTCTGTCATACACGGTGCGATTCGCTAGGAACGGCCTGAAATAAAACAACTCTCCGGGAAAAGCTCTGGTGGTGGAATCTATTGCCGGCGACCAGATCGCTCGGATGACCAGGGATGCCCCAGTGGCAGCCGGTCAGTAATTCTATCCGACGGAAGAGAACGGCTCGCCAGAAGCGGGAGACGCGGAAGCCACTGGCAATTACAGCGTCCAACGTGCGCCGTTTCTGTTTGAGTGCTGGCTGGGTGCGTACGTTGAAGAAGAACGTCACGTCTGAAATGAAAGATACTTAGGCATCAATCATGGACGTCAAAAACGTCTGTCAGAAATGCTCTATTTCACGAACTGTGCTGATAACCTCTGTCACTACCAGGTTTCTCCCGCACCACCACCGCCACCACGAACTCTTGCTCCCGATACCTAGATATAAACATAATATCGTCTTTCAAACAATAGTAGATTATTTGTGTAGACATCGATTGGCGGTTAAGAGCGCGTCTCAACACCTACCTCCCAACCTGTTATATGTAAAATAAATATATATTTTTAATACAATTGCGTGCAGACTCATAACATTTTGCGCTAATACAATGTGACTTAAAATTCCAAGGATCAACATCAGATAAGTGCAGAAGTTTAAAGATCTGAGAAGTGTCCGTCTCTATTTCTGAGATGAGGTTTGTAATTATTTACATTGTTCGGACTGTTGTCCTCATCTTTATTGATATATTCACAATTTTTCGGCCGTTGTATGCCCCGGCCTTCATCAGGATCTGTCTCTATTTCTGAGATGAGGTTTGTAATTGTTCGGACTGTTATCCTCATTTTAGGATTCAAGATGAAATTCACAATATCCCAGCTCAGATGTTGCAGCAGTCAATGAGGAATCTCAACAGCAGATTTCAAGAATGCATTCATACAGAAGGACGCCATCTAAAGGACGTAATTTTTAAAAAATGAAAATTCCATCTTTTTTTCTTAAATGGCATGTTTTAAGGTTTCAATTACTATGAATAAAATATTTTTCTTCCATCACTCTTGGTTTTATTGGATTGTTAAAAAGTTCCCGTATTTTTTTTTTTTTTTTTTTTTTTTTTGGTCACCCTGTATATCAGTAACATGTGATGTGTAGATTAGCAGCTCGGAGTGCGAAATCGGCGATCCAATAACGAATTACAGCCGAGTTTCTTACATTAATTTTCGCGTAAATATTTTTCGGAAAGGTATGAATTCATCTCTTCTCCCCCAGCTATGGATTAAACAGTAAAACAGACAGCGTCCTTTAGTCTCCGTTGTCAACAAATCTAGAAAGTTCTGAATTTCCAGACCCGGTTGCATAGAACTTGTTAGCGTGGTCGTCTAAATGAAGACCTTTCCCGACAGAGTAAAGAGTTTGGGCGAATCACCCGATGCCATGGAAAAATTAGGTTACAGAAACATCAACAGACGCTTTATGTGCTATTAAGTAACAGACAGATATTAATAAATATATCAGTAACGAAACGTATTTAGGAAATATTGATGAGCATATTTTTCGGAGTTACTTTTATCTTTTATATTTCGCTTATTTTGATAACATGTGAATCAAAGGATTTTTTTCAAACAGTATCAGACAAACGATGGAGTAAGGGATAGGGAGGCGCGGTGGACTTATAGATAGCGGCTCGGAATCCGAGAGCCGATTTCGAATTCCAGTCGAATCGATTACATTCACTAACGTGCTAATACCATTCTTCTCTATTCAGCTATGGGTAAATAGCAGGACAGACTGGTTTCTATAAGTTATCGCATACCTACGAATGATAATTGGTATCTCCCCATTCGCATAAATGCAGTAGTAAATACTGTATGTTGGTCTGCAATCTTGTCTCGGGAAACAGCTACACGACCCCGTTTTATACGAGGTCTACGCACTAAGATACCCCACATTAAATTTGGCCTTGTGCCACAGCTGACCGCGCGGGGCGGTTGATAGATGTCCTGCAGTTGCAGATTCATCGTGGAACTCAATTCTAGCAGTTGAATACTTCTTCTACGCGCCGCTTGAGAATCTTATATGTTGTTCTTGTCCTAAGTATTAGGTTGGTGCAAAAATAATGACGTAATAATGTCGTTTTTTGATGTATTTTTTAACGTCAAAAAACGACATTATTACGTCATTATTTTTGCACCAACCTAATATTATTGTTCATTACCAACCATCGTGTGATTGTTCTATTCAGTAGCCTTCACTAGGTTGCAACAATAATCTTGGGTGGCAACCGGTCTAGGAGAAAGGAAAAAATCTGAATTCAAAACAGGCCTGGAGAGAGTTGGGCTCCGTCAGGCTATCTTGTCTAAGTACACATGCCGCCCCCACCAAAAAAAAGACAGACGTTCCCAATTATTTCTGGAACGATTCGATTACAGATATTGACCGGCAAATAGCAATAAATATATCAATAACGTAACTTACTTAACAAAACATATTTTTCGGAGTTACTTTTATCTTTTATATTTCGCTTATGCTGATGACATTGAAAATAAATTCAAAGGAAAAAATTTTTCAGTCCGTATCAGACAAGCATTCTCAATATTTCTGCATATAATTCATTTTGAAATAGGGAAAAGAAAAAAAAATGAAACTTTAAAAAAAATCTCTCTCTTCGAAGAGGCATTTTAAAAATGGTGAACTTCTCCAGAAGCGTTAAAAGACAACCGTTCTTTCCGCGCTGAAAGAAGGCAAATCGAGTTTCCCGTTCAGAGTTAATTTGAACCGATGACGTTTTCCCCAACTGCGCTCTCCTTAGAAGCTTTTATTAGATTTTAATTATTGCCGTGGATTAATCGACGTAGGTAAACGGGGGAATTTGAAGCGTCTCATCGCCGTCACGCTGACGAAAAACGCCAACAAGGTAGAATTTACATTTAAAGAAACGAAATCAAATTCTCTGACTTTTTTTCTTGCAAATACAATCTAATCAACGCTCGCCCTAACAACATTTTACAAATTGTTTTATATCTCTCCAGCGACTGATACCTTTGATCTAATACACAGACTTATATGTCACCTAAATAAACACACACATACAAATGCACGCACACACACGCGCGCGCGCACACACATATATATATATATATATATATATATATATATATATATATATATATATATATATATATATATATATATATATCAGATGTTCCAGCATCTGAAGATTGAGATTTGCATGAAACTCCGAGTCATACCATTGACGTTGGATATTACGTATATTTACTAATATATATATATATATATATGTAACTAGACTCGTTTCGAAAAAGCCTCGAATTTTTGATTTGCCAATAATCAAATCAATCTTGAGCGAAAAAAAGGTTTTAAGAAAAGAAAGAGCTAGAAACCTGAAAGTCTGTCGAAAGAAATCGCACAGATACAGGTTCAAAGCCCAAGGAAAAAAAACCCGATACGAGTAAACAACTAACTAAAGAGCTCGATACAACCGTAGAGCAGACCTAGATACACCTAGTGAGCCAGACAAACCTACCTAGGTTTCACCTAAACGGATCGTCATAAAACAGATATATATAAATATATATTATAAATTAATTCATTTAAAATGTTTTTTCGCTACACAGTTCTAACCATGTTTCAAAAATGGAAGCTAAAAGCTTCGAATTTAATTTTGTAATTAAATTAAAGACATTAGTTCTATTTCATCCTCAAGCGAATTTGGACTCCAAAATTCGCTTTTTGAAACATGGTTAGAACTGTGTAGCGAAAAAAAACAGTCGGCCTTCGATAAGTATTGAATATTATTATATCTAATTTATATGTTATTATTATATATATATATATATATATATATATATATATATATATATATATTAATTAAATAGTGATATACAATTTTTTCATATGCAGAAGACACTCCCCAAAATATTAGCTCTATACTTGGGTACATGGGAGCCGTAATTTTAATCGGTATTCTGTATTGTTCACGACAAATGGCCTTTTAATTTCTCAAGTGCTATAAGAATTACTTGTAATACTTCAAAGCATTAATGTTATCTGGATAAATAAACAGATTTGTGTATGCTTCAGGATGTTGTAAATATAAAACTACTAGCAGTAGAGCCCGGCGTTGCCCGGGGATGTAACAGTAAGAGATCAAGTATCGACCATCATAAAGACTGAAACATAAAATTGACAAAGATTATTGTTTAAGGTTGACGGACACGCATGTCTTAATTATTTTTTTGTTTTGATTTTTTATTTTTTTTTTACGAATTGGTCAAACCCAAACTCAAATAAAAACATTGTTTTCAATCGTTATGAGTCTCTACCGATTGAAGAGAATTTTATTATAAACAATTGTCTTGTAAATGGAATTTTTAAAGCATTCTGAATGTAAAAATAAAGAAAAAAGTGTGCAAGACAATAACAAACACTACCTACCAAAAAAAGTGAAGTTTTGTTGAAATCGGTTGAAAAATGTAGGAAATCCGATCCCATATATAAACGAACATGCACACACACACACACACACACACACACACACACACACAAACAAACAAACAAACAACCTGGGTTTTATAATAAGTATAACTCGGTAGGAGTTGTCCCCCTTTCATTCTGGCGACTTAATCGTGTTTTATCGTGTTTTCAAATTGATTTCGTGCAAAAACAATTGTGTTTTTCCAATTTTTGGCGCTGTCAGAACCACCGCAAGGTAATTTTACGTAGTCTTGTGAAGTTTTGTTGAAATCGGTTGAAAAATGTAGGAAATTCGATCCAAACGTACACACACACACACACGCGCGCGCTCGCGCGCACGCACACACAATATGCGTTTTAGAATAAGTAAGATTCTTGTAATTAAACAATTTAATAAATAAATAAGAACGTGTATTTATACATCGTCTTTGTTCTTGAGAATTTACAACAAAAATATTAACCATTATTTATTCATTACAAAAATGTTTTATTTATAACATTCTAAAAACTAAAGCAATTAAAACTCCGAAGAAAACGAATGGTCTCTCTCTCTCTCTCTCTCTCTCTCTCTCTCTCTCTCTCTGTCTATATATATATATATATATATATATATATATATATATGTGTGTGTGTGTGTGTGTGTGTGTGTGTGTGTGTGTGTGTGTGTGTGTGTGTATTTTAAAAAGAAAAATAACAGCAACCGTTTTTGGTTGAAATGTGGATATTTTATTTTGAAATATATATTATACTGTATTTTCCATAATTTTGCTACACGTGTTTCTGGTTTCATGACCTTCTTCAAGCAACGAGTAGATATTTCCACATATTATGAAAATTCATATTTTGCGTGGTAGTGATTCAAATATCTTTCTTGGACGAGTGATAAGCCTTTATATATATATATATATATATATATATATATATATATATATATATTATATAGTTCTCTTGTTAATATTTCGTTCTTTGGCGTAGTAACACGTCATAGAACTGCATTATGAATTTACGATTTGCATCTGATATTTTATGACCGTTATCGTCGCATAGCAACCTTCTATATCAGCATAACAGAATCGACGACTGTATTTGGTCATTATGTGTGTATGCTGTGTATTTTTGTGTGTGGTTTATAATCTATTTAGTGCTGGTTTAAATTTGTTAATAAAGTTGTTTTTTTCTTTTATTTGTAGGTAAGAATAATTATCTGTTTGGTATATTGGCATTATTTTAAATTTGCCTTGATTACATTTGTAAATGTGTTGCGATACAAAGAATTTTCTGTTGTCGGGTAATTTGATGCTGCTTTTGTGAAGGGAAACTCTGTTGTTTAGTGCTTGGCTGATATCTACATATGGCCCCACATTTATCAGAAAATAAAAAAAAGGTGGAATCTTTTATATTATGGGCCCACCTATTTGACAGTGGACGCTGGACAATCTCCTCACAGATGGTCTTGAGGCAGGAGAAATGTGATTCTACAGAAGGATGCTGAGAATATCATGGACTGAACCTATGAGCAACGACGAAGTTTTAAAGAAAATGGAAACAATGAGGATATTTATGGTTTGAATCAGAAAAAAAAAAATTGAAATTACAATGAGGAAAAGGGATTGGAAAGTTTAACACTCACATGACGTGTTGAAAGCAAGCGTACAGTGAAAAGCAGAGAATAACATACCTAACAAGTTTGTGTAAACAGTTGACAGAAAAAAGATTAGGAGAGATATCAGTAAAAACAATCACTGCTATGTGTTGCAGTTTTTTTGTGTATATTATTTACTAGTGAGCAAGCCCAAATGACTTGACTCACTTTATAGTCCACCAATAGAATGTTAACCAATCAGAAGACGTAGAATATTCAATCCGTCGTGTATAAAGGCGGCCATTTTGTTTACTCTATCCAAATGTCCAGTGCCAGCTTGTCAGGCGAAGGAAAACAGAAGGAAGAACTACGCTCTGCTACTTTTACCAAAATATCCACTGCTAACCTGAACAACGCTTCCCTACTGTCTTCGAAATATTCACTGCTAACCTCTAGATTCTATACTCGAGGACGACCGTCATCATGAACAACACTATGATCTTCAAAGGACAGGAAGTAGTGAAGAGTCATAATCGGCTGCATCCTGAAAGGGCACGACTTATAGAAAAATCAAACGAAGCATATGAAGATCAATGGGACAGAAGAAGGCAATGGGTCAACTACCTGACGAGCTGATGTGAATGAACAGTAGAGCGAGGATTGACACGGACAGTAAAAAGACAAATATTAAGTACTGCAAAAATTTGTGGAGGCTGTGGAGGTCGATGATCGAACACACCTTGAAGGATCACGAGCACGTAAAAGGACAGGAAGTAATGAAGTGTCGGGATTATCACACCGACGAGTAAGGGAGTGGGGAAAGGAAAGACGGTTTCAAGGCTTGCATCGAAAAGTCTGACGTTGCTTACAAGCGAAGTCTTCCCTTGTAACAAAAGTCACATGACTGGTAACACTCGGGACTCTCCTCCTGCGTAACAAGGATCTGTAGAGAAAAAGAACTGAACTTGCGACTGAAAGTAGCACCTTTTTAAACTCTCAAGGTCTCGTTCAACGTGAATCAAGGTCTCGTCCAACGTGATACGACGAGACGAGAGCGTCTATAAAAATCATCAATCCTTTGGCCCTGGTTCGGCCGGGGAGAAAATTTACTATTTTAGACCAAGATTTCGCCAGAGCACATACTTCCCCCCTCCCAACCTACCCTCGGTGAGTACAATACCTTGTTCTTTTTTTAGTCACCACAGAAGAGCTACATTTCCACACATTATAAAAATGAATATTTTGCGCCGTAGTGATTCAAATTTCTTTCTTGGACGTAAATCAAACCAAACCAAAGCGAGAAGAGAATTTCGTCAGCTTTACTCGACGGTCGCCGCGAAAAGCTCTTACTGCAAAAACTCAAACTTGCCGAGAGTCCTCGCCGCAAAAAAAAAGAATATGTAGAAAACGTAATGTAAATGTATGGACAATTTTTGAAATTTATTTTCCAATAATGGCGCCAGTTTGTTTAAATTGCGCAGATCAGTATGAAAATTTCAGTGATTGCGCAGGTCAGTGTTGCCAACATTGTGTGAAAATTTTGTGTGAATTGATTGGACGGTTTTTTAAATAATATAAAAAAAATTATCTCGATAATAATTTGGCACGCAGTGTATGTACAATTTTGAAATTTCAGAGCAAAAAGAGAACGTCCTGGGTAAGACAATAAACTAAATCCAGCAGCAAAGCCTCTGATCAGGAGGCTTTGAAGAGCGTGGAACCATCTCTTAAATGCTGGTGTTCCCAAGAACCCTTGACCCGAGGTGGTAGTACCTGTTAGGGTTCCAACTATGGGCAAATAGTTAAACTCAAACTGGGGTCAAAATATTATTAATGTGTAAAAATAGGTATTAATACTAGCAATACATTTTTGAAGAAGAAATATTAGCAGCAATAAAAATCTTGTCGGCATGATATATTGAAGGATATGCACCTCGAGGCAGTGTAATGGTTAGCAAGCTTGGATCGCTAGAACAATTACGACTGAGTAGTGAGTTCGAACCTCACTGGGTGCCCCCTATTTTCGGCCTTGTTCCACATCTCAGCTACGGTTGGAAAATCACTATATTGAGGTGTTGATATTCCGTAAATCAAAGCAAACCAAACCAAAACAAAGCGAGAAGAGAATTTCGTCAGCTTTACTCGATGGTCGCCGTGAAAAACCGAAATTTGCCGAGCGTCCTCGCCGCGAGAAAGGAGAGGCAGGAAATCGTCTTCTGCTTCAACGAATCGTTTAACAATTTCCGTGTCCTTAATTTTCCCGCCAGTGAAACGCCGCACACGATTTGGCGCGAAATCATTCACAGGTGTGTGAGAGAAAGAGCCACAGGACACAAAGTCTTTTGAATACGACAGAAACCGGCCGACCGAGAAAATTGGTAAAAAATGAGCGAAAAATGAAAGAAAGAAAAAATGCCAAGAAAATAAATATGGCCTGTGTTCAATTTGCGTTGTCGAACAAACAGGAAATACAAGAAACATTCACTTATTTTGTCATATAAATTCTCATCACAGTCTATTTGGTGTAGCTGCAGATGATTCCTTTTATTTAAAATGTTAAAAACCACATTGTAATGATATGTTGATCAAACTCTTTTCAATGCAAAATTTTGATAAAAACTGATCTTTTTTAAAACGACCTCAAAACAAGGAGTGGAGTAAGTATTACGCTCAGGCGATATAAACAGTTTTTGTTTGATTAAAAAATGGCCTCCTGGCTTTGTCGCCCATACCTTATTGTCTTCATCCGCTCTCTCTCTCTGTCTCTCTCCCATATGTATATATATATATATATATCTGTGTGTGCGTGCGTGCGTGCGTGCGTGTGTGTGTAGACTATCTGTTGCTAGCCTCAAGAGTCACTGTCGATTCCGGGGTCGGCACCGCATTCAGCATTAAGTCAATGCTTTTTTTTGTTGTCACACATGGTCATACTCGTCTGACGAGTAGACAACCACTATATATATATATATATATATATATATATATATATATATATATATATATATTCATACAAAAAGTAATTTGTAAAGTTAAAGTTTTTGTATGAATGATTCATTGTAATATAAACTGCACCACACACACACACACACACACACATATATATATATATATATATATATATATATATATATATATATATATATATATATATATATATATATATATATATATATATATATATATATATATATATATATATATATATATATATATATATATATATATATATATATTATGTACAAGTGTTAGAGTTGAACAGTCTTCGTGACCGGTGTTGCTAAGCCTCGTCCTAAGAAACGGCCTACCATTTCGCTAATGTTATAATCTTTGACGACACGAAAATATTACTGGCTCATGAAATAATATTACCTATTTATTTATACCTTACTGTCTTCCACCGCTCTCTCTCTCTCTCTCTCCCATATATATATATATATCTGTGTGTGTGTGTGTGTGTGTGTGTGTGTGTGTGTGTGTGTGTGTGTGTGTGTGTGTGTGTGTGTGAGTATAGATTATCTCAAGAGTGACTGTCGATTCCAGGGTCGGCACCTCATTCAACATTAAGTGAATGCTTTTTGGTCAGACAAGGTTATGCTCGTTGAGGAGTAGACAACCACTATATATATATATATATATATATATATATATATATATATTATATTTGTTTAGCTATCTCTGATATTGAGCGCTTTCTAATAAGTACAGCGCATATAATATATAAATAATTGTACATATATATATTTATTTATATTTATATACACTTTTCACACACACACACACACACACACACATATATATATATATATATATATATATATATATATATATATATATATATATATATGTGTGTGTGTATATATATATATTACATTGAAACATTCATACAAAAAAGTAATTTAGTAAAGTTAAAGTTTTTGTATGAATGATTCATTGTAATATAAACTAAATTGCACCACACACACACATACACACACAAACACATATATAAATATACGCATATGCGAACAATAGCATCTTTATATATTATTGCTGTCTAATTAATTGTATATCGTTGAATTAGTTGCCCCCTCCTGAAGAAACATCGGTTCTAAGGTGTGACTGGCCCGTTATCCTAGAAAAGCATTTTCACGACTTGAAGCATATGTGACAAACTTAAGGTGTCACCTTAGCGGGATTCATTGGAAAAGAATATGTAGCGTCATCCTCTTGAAACTTCATGTGGCTTTTCAGACCCGGATTGCATTTAAAATATTTTTATACACATCAAACATCTATTTTCAGTTGGTCTTACAGCAGGTCTCCCTTGTTCTCTCTTTCTCTCTCTCTCTCTCTCTCTCTATATATATATATATATATAAAAGTCAGTATGTGTGTGTGTGTGTGTGTGTGTGTGTGTGTGTGTGTGTCGAATGCACGACCGCAATTTTCGACGGATTTGCACCAAAATTTACATGCCCCAAGTTAGTGGGAAGGCCAAAACCGACTTTGCATTTCCCAACTCCCATCGATAGTGGAAATAATCGATTTTTTCATGCTTCTACGGCAGTTTTCATGTAGTTTGTGGCCATTTTCTACTGGCCAGAGTGAGAGCCTAAAGCTGGCTGCCACGAATAGGCAGGAAGATTCTATTGGCCAGCGTGAGAGCCAACGGCTGACTGACACGAATGTTAACTAGCATGCTAGCATGCAAAAAAAATCGATAGCTGCATTCGTCACAAGTGGGAAAAATTTAAATCTGCATGGCACTTTACTCCAATTGGCTCATTCGCTTTCTTAAAGTCAACGTTGATTCTGATTCCGCAGAACTGGGTTGGATGTGAAAAAGTATTTGTTGTTAACATTCTTTTTTCATTCGGTTTTTCCAGTTACGAGTCCTTTTTTAAAGCTGATCGTTTTGTGTTCATTTTGTTTGGTTTAGAAAAAATTCGCAGTGTGAGATAGGCAAGAAGTAAGGCATGTAGCAACATCAGCACGGCAAAGGGCACTCCTTTAAAGGCAAGGAATGGCAAAAATATTTTAAGTCAAGTGATAGCGATTGCTGTATGAGTCGTACGATTTTTGAATCACGCACGGGCAAAGCCGGGCCATGCTGCTAGTTAGTATATATATATATATATATATATATATATATATATATATATATATTATTATTTATAAAAAAATTATAACATAAGTATGCTATAAAATCACTACAAAAATAGCTATTTTGTTTCAACACCCTCGGTGTCTTATCAAGTGATGACGTTGAAGAAAAATGGTTTTAAAAGTTTCAAATTAATTAACGATCCTATACTAGGGGGAAACATTGTTACAAAAGCTAGAATAACCAATCAAAAACCAAGTATAGAAAGATTCAAAAGCTTGACAACGAAATCATGTTATAATAGCTATTCAGATCTTTAAAATACGAGTTATATTAAAAATAATTTATACTAACCAATAATTATAAAATTATATGATAAAATTTAATATCAAAATTAAAAACTGGCAATTTTAAAATCCAAATTTAATCACTACAAGTTTAAAAACTACAAAATTATTGAGAAAGGAAAAAATACATATGTTATTCAATTTATTTCTTCGTTGAAATTACGTTCGACAAGACGCTACAATATATCCGGTCATTTGACAATACATGTATATATATTTTTTATTCTAAAGTGTGTGAATGTGGTCTTAAACTCACGCGCAAAACAACAAAAACACAATCAGATTATAATACATAAGCACCCAGACATATTTAGATATATATATATACACACAAAAAAAAAAGGCAACGAGACAGGAGCATCTCTACAGCCCTTTATGAAAAAAGGAAACGGGGAAACCAACACCTATACACATACACAATTAAATGTGAATGCACTCTACATACACATAAACGCCGATAGATACACGTACACACATCCACAGACAATGACCTAGACAATCAGATACCACAACTAATAAATATTTAAGACTTAAAGTATCATTAAATAAATACTAACCACTTATTAAATTATAACTTAAGGGAGCAAATATACAAAGATAAAAAATGGTTAAAAATAATATTATTTAATATATTAAAACGAAAATTCCAAAACCACAAATATCAATAAAAATATATTTTAATCATATAAGTTGATAATAGTTTCATTATATATTAGGCGAAGAAAAACAGGATAAAGAAACCCACAGAAATAAGTGTACACTCATACGCATATACATACATACACACGCGGCAGCAAACACAAATTAACACACATATACATACACACATACATACATATACATACAGAAATACATACATATAAATATATAAGCATAAACATATACGCACATATACATATCTATGATAACAAGTAGACACACACACATATACATATAAACATAAATACACACATATATACACACATTTTTATGCACACATACTCACATATATAAATTATATGCCCCAATATAAATACATGCACCAAAACATATATGAACATATATACGCACATAGACTAACTACTATGGTAGTAATGACATACCAAAGTTTCCATACCTACACATACACACAAACAAACTCATACATAATAGATGTCAACATACACATATACATCCACAGACATACATAAATATATATACACATACATAGATATCTACATATAAACATATATATAAATATATCTATCTATAATAACAAGTACCAATATATACATGCATACATATAAATACAACAACACTCAACCAAATACATATATAAACGTACTAACATATACATACATAAATATACATTCAAATAACAGCACACACCAATATACATATACCCTGACATACAAATATATAAACACATTCATACAAACAGAAATATACTTAAATATAAATATACATACGCAATAAAATAGGACACATACAGATATATACATATATACACACATGTACACACACACATATATATATATATATATATATATATATATACACACACACATACATACACACATACACACACACATACATATATATACAAATATACCATGGCACAAAGCCGAAATTAGGGGGCACCCAGTGAGGAACGAACTCACTACTCAGTCGCAATTGATCTAGCGAACCAAGCTTACAACCATTATACCGCCTCGAGGTGCTCATATATATATATATATATATATATATATATATATATATATATATATATATATACACACACTTACACACACACATACACATATACATCAACAATTTTTTAACCTTTTCACTTTTATCTACCATACCCACCCACATTATATATATATATACACACACATATATATACATATATACACACACAAATATATATATATATATACAAAAAAAACAAAAAAACACACATATAAATACGCTTATATTCAAATCTACACATTCCTCAGTGCAAACACGCTAACCTACACATAAATAAATATATACACATATACACCAACACTAATAACACTATGTAGTTAAGCAATACACACTTATATCGTAAGTATGACCATCATGCAATAAAAATACTAATCTATTAAAATTACAGCGACATATCATTATCATTTAAAGTATACGACCCCTACACTAAGATAAAATTTATAACGGTGTTTATAATTAACTATATATATATATATATATATATATATATATATATATATATATATATATATATATATATATATATGAACGCGCCTCGATAACGCTTCAGGTTAAGGAATCAGTGTTCGAATTCCAATTGAGTTCATGATATTCATTTATGTGCCAATACTCTTGGGAAAGGTATGACTACATCTTTTCTCCACCCCGACCCTCGCCTCAACTATTTGTAAATAGCTGGACAGACTGGGTTCTATAGCTTTGGGTGGCGAACGAGCCACGCTGAATTCAAAACCCGAGGAGGGTTGTGAAGGGAACTTGTGGCATACCGCGGACGAGCTCTTTGCATTCGGCTCTTTCAAAAGTGTGGTTGTATCTGACCAAGCCTTCATCACTATAATGAAATGATATGTGTGCGTATTCTTGCTATTGGTTCTAAGAACTGAGCTGCTTGCCACTCATACATAATCCTAAACAGGAAAAAAAGTGATAAACTCCTGTTCAATATATATATATATATATATATATATTTATGTCGTCTGAGGATTGTGTGTGTGTGAAACTCGGGTTAGGGCAAGAGCCATCCTTTCATAGGATTTAACGCTGGTAATCGTTTTTTGATTGGTCTAGGCAATCTAGGCTCCGTAGACGGGTATCCTCGAATATAAGTGTCCAGCTATACATACATAGCTATATTTTCCGATTGTCCGCTCAATTACACAGATAAAAGTCTCTGGGTCGTGTCTACACATCCGTTCCTTGTACAACCCTGGAATTTACACTTGTATAACCCAAGAACGCTTTTGTTAACTCGAGCAAGGAATGGATTGTTTATTTTTTACGACTTCAAAAATAAACTACATTCTTTTAATCGTCAGAGAGAATCTTTACTTCCTTCCATCATCACGGCTGATGCTAACCTCCAGGAAAGTGATTCCTTGCGCCGTCCCTGGCTAAAGATCTCTTCTGACATAAAGTAGAAAAATTATATTGAATCAATTGATAGATCTGCTGTTAGGAAATTTGGTTCACTGTGTCGTGCTAGACAATTTTTACTCGCCTGAATCTATCTTAAATATTATAAATCTGCCATTCGTCCATGCCTTAAATATTGCTTCCGCATCTGATCTGGTGTCCTGCCATTAGAGATCCTTGATAAAATAGAAGAATATGTAATGTTATTGGTCCTAACCTGTCATCTCGGCTTCAGTCACTTTCCTAACGGTGTAATGTAGCTTCCCTCTGCCTTTTCTATAAATACGTTCGTGGCCATGTAGTATATTACTGCTGCGCTCAAATAAAGCGACGAACACTTATATATAAAAATATATATAAATATCTTTATTTTCGTGTTGCGGCAAACGGGTAGAGTGAGAGAGAATCAAATATGACTGCAATAATATAAATCTATTTTAGGGGTGTATGATGAAATTTGCATCAGATTTTTATAAAGCCCAGGCACTATTGTCTCGATTGTCGATTAGTTGTCCTACGGCCATTGTCTGTGATGGACGTTATTCCAAGGAAGCGTACGAAAATTGTAACGCTGCACAAACACACTGGCAAGACTTAGCAGTGGCCAAATTAAAGTACTATAGACTGGGCCGGAAACTCTCCTGGTTTAAATCCATTCAAGAATCTGTGGTAAGGGATTGACATACGAAGTACTAATATGTGCTCTGGGTCATATTTCATTGGAAAAATACGAAAAAAAATGTAAATAATAACGGAAGTATTCGTGTATTTACCGTGTCCCTTCAGAACGTGGGCGGTCATGGCTCTCCACAACTTTCCACCTTTTGTAGCTCTCAGTTGGTCATTACACTATGCCCCACACATTGAAAACCGTACATTCTGTCTTCTTTAGTCCTTTCTTCGCGCTTTCTTTTACAAATTTATCTAGGACTTCTTGCAATTTGGGATAAATCTGATTCATTTAACAACGGCTGTTGAAAATCTGATGAATTTAAAAACGATTTTTGTTGACAGGGGTATGCGTACGCCTGCGAGATTTTTCTTGCATGTGTCGTGACCGTTCAGTACGTGGGTGAGATCCTGTCTCTGCATATCTTCTTATACTTTGTAAAAGTCTTGACCCTAACAAAGCCACTTGTCCAGACAAAATTCCCGTGGTTTTCCTTAAGAGTATCAATCCGGAATTAGCCCCAATCCTCGCGAAGTTATTCAACCATTGCTTGAATGAAAAATCCTTCCCAAGCCTGGGGAAGGTATCAAACGTATATACCCAGTTGCGATCTTTCCCCTTCCAGTACAGACCCAACAGTCTCCTTGGTATCATCATAATCAATAAGAAAATCGTCGAGCAAAGATAAGCCACTTCAGCGTCCAGCACTATGGCTTTCGATTAACACGATCCACTGCCTACGTCCTAACTACCATTAGTTATGTGTCATGCGCGATATACACTTAGGCGTAGTAAGTTGCCATTTATTTCTGCGGTAGACCAGTTGCCACCCAAGGCTATAGAATCCAGTCTGTCCTGCTATTTACCCATAGCTGGAAGGAAGAAGAAGAGGATTCATATTTTTCCCAGGGGTATTAGCACGTGAGTGTAATGGATTCGACTGGACAGTTCGTCAGTCAGTCAGTTATGTGCCATGCGCGATACATGACTGACGAAGCAGATTTTTTCTTACATTAGGTTGCCATTTTTTTTTATGTAGACCAGTTGTCATCCAAAGCTATAGAAGAAGGTCTGTCCTGCTATTTTACCCATAGCTGGAGGGACAGAAGAAGAGGATTCATACCTTTCCCAAGGTTATTAGCACGTAAGTGAATGTAATGGAGTCGACTGGAATTCGAACTCGGCTCGAAGAATTAGTGAGGCTCGTGAATCGTAAATTTAATTTTGCAACAGGTATTTATAAACAAAAGTAAAAATGTTATTTTTCAAATCTTTTTAAATGTAAGAATACTCATAAATATTCATCAGATGCTAATAAGAAAAGTCGACGTAAATTATGGAGAATACTCTGAGGAGTGCAGTACTAGATTAGCGGCAAGGTCTCATCAATTTACATTTAACCTAAGTTCTATACTAAGAGTTTCCTTCTCTCACTTCTCGCCATTTCAATTGTAAAATGATGAACCCTTTCCTCTAATCTATTACTACCCATAAATTCTTATATATATATATATATATATATATAAAGGCTTAAACACTAATATTCCATGGTCATAATTTATTCCATTGGAATCGTAAATACGATCCAATTCATCAGACCTACAAATTCAAAATGAAAACAGAAAATAACCCAACTCCGGAAATAAAAACAGAATTTAGAGAAAGTGTAAGTATGGGGAGGAGGGACATGAAACCTTAACAGAGAGAATATTAGGAGAAGTGAGTGGAAGGGGTTTAGATAAGAGAAAAGAATGAATGTTGACGGATGTCTAATGCATAAAGATACATTTCGTGGTGACATACACACACCATAGACAATCTAATGTTAGAATAAGAGGGGGGGAAAGACGAGGTCGGGGAGAGAGATGGGACGAAGGAAAGTAAAACTGCGTTTACTTAAAGGGCCGCTTTGTAATTGAGAAAATTTGACAAATTTAATATCGACTACAGGTTACAAATCAAATATAAATATATAAAGATTAATATAACGATTATCTAATCTAATATATATATATATATATATATATATATATATATATATATATATATATATATATATATATATATATCGGTTTGGTACATAATTATCAGGCGTTTTTTAAACAATATTTTAAAAAACGAAACATAAAAATTCTACAGTAACATTTTAAAATGATTATTCCGGAGTGTATGATTATCGACACACATTTTATAATATGAAACTAAAATAATATTTTTATTAAAAAAAATGAGCAAAACAGCATTTTTTATTAACAAATAATTCGCCTAGAAAAACGCCTGATAATTATGCACCAAACCAGTAAGTTCCACTCTGACTGTTTCTTCGTATGAACCACTGCCCTGTGGAACCAACATTCAAAAGGATGTTCACTGCTAGAGTTAACCGTTTTCTTTCCTTCCTATACACGCAAATTGCCTCCTAACTCAACCCTCTACCTCGAGTGGTTCCCGGGCTTTCTACTGTGTGAACCTTGCTCTAAAAAAAAAAAAAATTATGAGTAAGGTTTATTTTTTCGCTATCCTCTCCAGACTTGTAAAACCATACGTTCTGTCTTCTTACAGTTGATGATTAGTCCTTTCTTCTGGCTTTCCTATACTGTCTAGGACTTGGTGCAGTTTTCGGAAAAAATTACAGTACTTATTGTAAAAATTCTTGCAGTTTCCTTTCTGTGTCTTCTCTCAGTATTATGTCATCTGCTTATCCTAAGCTGCTAAGTTTATGCTAAGTTTATCAACGGATAATCGATTGGCACTTTGCCCCTTTTTACAATGAGTGAACGCACTACATACCTGGGGGAAGAATAATTTAACAGGTACACTAATCTATTGAGCTTAGTGAGTAAACGTAAGCACCTTATAATTTATAAAGTTAAGCAAGAATGAAAGTATGGAAGTTAGTACATTTAGTCTACTACCCTTAGTTAGATTAAGAGTTAGCAAGTTAAGTGTTTGTGATCCGCCAAATCTGGTGAAGCTAAAAAGAAACAACCCCTAACTATTAAATAGGAACAAATTCGTGCTTGCAGAAAAAACAAAGTGTCAAAATTATGTTTTTTCCGTTGACACCGCTATTATTTTAACTACCTTCGCCCCTCGGCAATGTTTACTGTTTTAAAAAGCGAATTTAGAATTGTATTAAAACTTAAACATATGAAAGTGAATTTATATAATTTCTTTGTTCCTGAGTAAAAATAATAAACCTTATCTTTTTTTTATTAGATTCTTTATTTACACTATTTATTTTGTTGCGTTATTTGTTGGAATGGCTGGCAAAACATCGGCAAATTACCAGTTGATTCGAACTTTATAAAATGGTAAATAATAAGGATTTCCTGAAAATTGGTTCATATATTTTAATACTGTAGTAAATATTTATAAATATGCGAATAAAAGTATTTTAATATTTATTTCTTTATGAATTGATAAATGAAAAATAACGCATTGCATTTGTTTTAATACAATTGCATTCTTGTTTAGAATGTCGTAAATATAAAATTGTTCTTGTAAATAAACAATTTAATAAATAAATTTTTTTTTGAGAATTTACGACAAAAATAGGTACACTATTACATTGTTAATTTACCAGAATAATTTTATATTTACATTCTAAAAACGAATGCAATAAAACTAATGCAATGCAATATTTATCATTTACCAGTTTACAAAGAAATTGCTATATACCGTACCAATGAACACTAATGCCTATGTTCCAATACTCATAAATATATTGGACACTATTGTAAGTGCGTGTAATATGCTGTCTAAGTAGTCCACCACTAACAGTGGTTTACCTACTACACGCCGCTGGCGAGTATTATAATTTGTTGTTGTTATAAAGACTATCATTTCATTCCCAACCTCATTTTAGTTATTTCTCATTCAGTAACCCTTTCCAGGTTACATAGGAATGAGATAGATAGATAGATAGATAGATAGATAGATAGATAGATAGATAGATAGATAGATAGTGTTATATACCGTACCTATGAATACAGATGGGTATGTCTCAATCCTCATAAATACGTTAAACACTATTGCAAGTAGGGTTGATATGATGTCTTTTTAGACCTTATACCGAACGGTGTTTGCCACATGAATATTCGTGCTACTACTTACCTGGATTATTTTGTTAACTCCATTTCGTTTCTGTTAATTCTTTAATAAATATCGTAATATGATGTCTAAGTAGTCCACTACTAGAAGTGGTTTACCTACTTCCCGTCGCTGGCGAGTATTGTATTTTATTGATGTTATAATAATTACCATTTCATTCCCAATCACCGTTTTGGTTATTCTTCATTCACTAACTCTTCCTAGGTTACAACAGAAATAAATATGAAAACAATGTTTTGCCGAATATTCTAATAAACAATCTAATAAATAAATAGTGTAGATAAACAATTTGACAAATAAGTAGTGTTTATTACTATTATATAAGTTCTCAAGAACAAAGAAAATATATAAATTCACTTTCATATGTTTAGATTTTATTATAATTCTAATCATTTCTTTTTAAAACAACAAACATCGCCGAGGAGCGGAGGTAGTTAAAATAATAGCGGTGTCAAGGAAAAATCCGTCACTTTGTATTCCGGTGATTTTTTTTTTTTTTTTTTTTTTGGCAGGCACAAAGTTTCAAGACACTATTTAGATATTTCTGCATAGATTTATTCAGCCATATATTTGCCATTTTGTTTCACAAATTTTCACTATCTTTGAAGCAGCTTCATGATTCCTTCCTCCCAATACTTGGCAGTTTTCTGATTGATGAACTATTTTAAGTGATTTTTACAGGCTTTCGAAGAATTGAATTTCTTCTCGTTAAGAGAATTTTGTCGAGAACGAAATAAGCAGAAAATCCACTACTAGGTGAGTACGACTCGTGCAGTAGCCGAGCTGTAATCATTACTGCCGGATCTGGTGTAGGGTCTGGTGTTCTCTTAATGGAAGACGACACCCTTCATATTGGCTAATTTCGGGCGCATTTATTCTATTTCTGCTCTTAATAGGCCCAATTTCGAAGAGTACTTGTCTGAATTTTACGTCCGATTTTTGCAGAAGAAAATCATAGTATAGGAAGTAAGTGGTACATATATTTTTTGTTGTTTGTACAGCTTTTTTTTCTTTCCGGAAATAAAAGAACAAAATGCGTCTCATTTTTTTCCTTTCTTTCCACTTTAAATGTAAAAATATTTAAAATCAACAATCAACACATATTATATAGAATGATGCGATGAAATGTAATCTTTCAAAATATGTATTGATCAAATGCCACTTATTGAAACACGTTATGAAATTTTGCCCAAGTTTTATGATATGTTTCCGGCTATTCTTTTCATATTTTATGATTTTTACTATATTTTATGAATTTTACGTTTTTTATGACTTGTTTATGATTTTTATCATCTTTTTTATGATTTGTATAATATCTTATAATTGTTATAATATTTTAAGATTTTTATCATATTTTATAAATTTTATCACATATTTATGATTTTATGACTTTTATTATATTTTATGATTTTTACCATATTTTATGATTTTTACGTTTTTTTATGACTTGTTTATCATTTTTAGCATCTTTTTTTATGATTTGTATAATATTCATAATTGTTATAATATTTTATGACTTTTATCATATTTTTGTGAACTTTATGATTTTTATCAGATTTTATGAATTTTATCACATATTTATGAATTATGACTTTTATTATATTTTATGGTTTTTACTATATTTTATGATTTTTAGGATTTTTATAATATTTTTGTAAATTTTATGATCTTTATCAAATTTTATGAATTTTATCATATTTTTATGATTATAATGATTTTTATCATATTTTCATGTGATTTTCATCAGATTTTGTGATTACTATTATAATTTATGGTTTTATGATCTATATTATATTTTTATGATTTTTAACATATTTTTATGATTTTTATAAAATTTCATTAATTTTATCGTATTTTTATGATTTTAATCATATTTTTTCCAGAATGTTTTGTTTATAGGTCATTGAAGAAATCGATGTACACTATGCGGAACAGATTTTATTTTCACTTTTAGGCTTGTTCAGTGACAGATAATGAAACTGGTGATTGTGAGTTCTTCCCAAACTGAATTCTCATACCACATGTTCAGAGACAGGGGGCTTGGCATTCAGAACCCCTTGCACCTTGCAATTAGTCTCATACTAAATTAAAAAAAAATGAAAAACGCCTCCTGCCCTACTTGGTTTTAAAGAATCAAGGAAACGACTTCAACTCTCGTCACTGATCCATCAGCTTTTTGTAATGGGCAATTTTCTAAAAAAAATCCCTTTGCAATTATTGGTTGAATGTCAATGCAAGCTAGATTTCCATTTCAGTCTAATTTCTGAATAAATAAATAAAAAACACAAGAGAGAAAAAATAGTACGTTTATTTTAGAACTGTAATTACTTTTTATAGTAAAATTTGGTGTGCGTCTATTTCCCATAGAAAAAAGAAAATGAAAATCGCTTAATAAAAGTAAAAACTAAATAAAATAAAATACGTTTTGTTTTTGTTTTTTTTGTTTTTTTTTTTTTTTTTTTTTTTTTTTTTTTTCGTGGGTGTAGCGCTGTTTGGTGCTTGACGGTCTGAGAGAAATTGACAAAGACTGAACTTTGAACAGGCAGTAATAGCAGGCAGACATAATTTGAGAAGACATCTGGAATCAAAATTATCAAGTGCCTTAATGAGCCACTCACGTTACCGAGTAGTGAATTGGCTGCTCACTAGGCGCTACTAAATTCTTGCCTTGTGCCAGATCTAGTTTAAGCTTAGTAAAGAACTCGGGTAAAAGATTATATATCTTAAGGTCTTCTCGTTAACATATCCAAGTATCCAAAGTCAATTTCCCTACTCTACAATAATCTCTCTCTCTACTCTATCTCTCTCTCTCTCTCTCTCTCTCTATATATATATATATATATATATATATATATATATATAAAATAAGAATATATATATCAAATGAGAACGATTCGAATCCAATTCCGATGTTCGTAACATTCAATTCAAAAGAGAGCTCAATTTAATAATAGAGCAATATTCTTTATTTTAGCATATCAGATCAAAACATGTACAAAACGCTACAGGAATGCAATCAACACATCTCATCAGGTGTTAGTAAATAACTGGTTAGTAGACAATTTATTGAGATTTAAAACCACGAAAAAAAAAAAAAAGAAAGAAGAAAAGAAAAGAAAAAGAGAAAGAAAGACACAAAATATAGTCTCGTTTCCCGGGAAAAAGAAAAAGGAAAAAAAGTAAGAAAGAAGAAGTGGGGATGCAGCAGAATTTGTTTTGTTTATAATCAAATCTACCAATCAAAATGGCTTAAGCTAAGTTCAAAGTAAGGTGGGGGAAAACGGAAGTTAAGAACCAATCATAAAAATGAAGTCATGACCAACAGTTTTAAAATGGTAGACAACCACTAGAGATTCTATTCGATACAAATGTAAGTTTGCTACAATATTAATTATTAGACACATTTTCTATGAGAGATGAAACGTGATTTAGCTCGATATTTGATAAACTACATACCTTGTGAGTTAAAAATTACAATTTCACAATTTCATAGATGGTAAAAATATGGGACTTTATGAAATAAATGTAAAAGTTTAAATCAAAATTATTAAATATATATATATAAAGATCTAGGAAAATTATTTAAAAATATTATATATATATATATATATATATATATATATATATATATATTATTAAAAGACATTTTATATTTAACGTTCTTTTTATAGATACAAGTATTTAAGTAAATGCTATGTTTATAATAAATACTTAAATACTTGTATCTATAAAAAAGAAAAATAAAAAATGTCTTTAATAAATAAATTGTCGGACTTTTGTCCATTTCTTAATATATGACGTCATATATATATATATATATATATATATATATATATATATATATATATCCGATGCAATGAAAACGAAAGTAATATATAAATTCCAACGTTCACAGCATTAATCCAAAAGAGGTCTCGATAGCGATAGTAGAGCGATAATTACTTATTTATTGTAATTTTATCATATAGACAAAGCCATTTTACTCATTACAAAGATGCAACTTGGTTTCAGTGCATGTCATCTGCACTTGCTGTGTAGAGAAAACAAGATTTGTAAAAACACCTAATATTTATATGTATTTAAATGTAATATTTATAATACATGTATTTTTACATACAAATTTTAAAATTAAAATTGTTTTACTTACAAGTGGGTTTTCAGAAATAATTGTTTTACTTGAAAAGGTTTCGCCTTTAGCTTTTCAAAATGTTTGTAAATGTTTATATCCTCATTTGCTGACGCTTGTTCCTTGAAAAAATGAAAGAATCAAGAGGCGTGACTGGTTTTATATATCGCTTATGGTAAATAAAATATGATAGAATCTATTTTGAGAGGGGAGGTGCTTCTGTTTTATGCACTGAATTGCGGACTGGTTTAAACTTGCTGATAAAAAAAAATTTCTTTATTCATACACTTTAGTTCGGTGGTTTTGTAGTCCCATTTGTAAAATGGGAAGATATTAAAATTTGGCTGATTTCGTCCTCGGCATTCCTCTATATTTTTGCCTATGGGTATATTTATGGCATGGTTTTTGGTTTGGTTTGGTTTGGTTTGGTTTGGTTTACGACGTATCAACCTCAATGGGTTATTTAATGCCGACAAAAATTTTTATTGCTGGTAATATTTTGTTTTGTCAAAAATCTATTCCTGGAAATATTTTTTCCTTCAAAAAATTATTGCTGGTAATAATTTTTTCCTCAAAAATGGGTAGCTGGTAATATTTTTTCCAAAAATGTATTGCTGGTAATTTTTTTTTCAAAAACATATTGTTGGTAATTTTTTTTTTTTTTCAAAAATGTATTGCTGGTAATAGTTTTTTTTCTTCAAAAGTTTATTGCTGACGATATTTTTGTACAGAGTATTTCTGGTATTAAAACCTATTTTTACACTTTCATAGTGTTTTTACTCCAGTTTCGGGGTTAACTATTTGCCCATAGCTGGGACCCTAACAGGTGCTACCACCCCGGGTCACGGTGAACCTGAGAACACCAGCAATGAAGATGTGGTTCCACGCTCCTCAAAACCTTCTGATCAGAGGCCTTGCTGTCGGACGTAGTTTATCGTCTTACCCAGGACGCGGATGTAGTTTATCGTCATATCCAGGACGGATTTATGGTATGGGGATCCCTAATTTGTTTTTGATGAACTGTAATTATATATATATATATATATATATATATATATATATATATATATATATATATAATATGAATGTCACTGTGTCACACTTTTTCAGCTTAAAGGGACACAACTCTCGATAGCTCATTTCAAATGAATAAATTACTGTTCTCAAATTAGTGTTTCAAAATAAAATTGTCTATATTTTCAACTTTACTCCTAGAGGCTGTAGCCCAACATATCATATCATATTGGAATCAGGTCAACTTCGTGAGAAAATTAAAAACATGCCGGGTCGGATTGCAACCTGTAATCCTGAAATTTTGGATTCCGACGTTTTCCTTACGGCGATTGTGTTCGGCGTTTATTTTAAGTAATTTTTATGACGAATTTGTTTGTACGATAACGATTTTTGTAACTCGGAAATAAATTTGTGAATAATCGAAATTAATTGTGTAATCCAGCAAAAGTCACGAATGAACGGAAAGTAAGAACCTACGTTCATCAATTTGTTTTTAAATTAATTCACGGCAGAAGAATTATCGTACAACTTTTAAAAGGTTTGGTTTTGGTTTATTTTGTTTTACGGCATATCAACCTCAATGGGTTATTTAATGTCGACAACATTTAAGGATAGATTCGTATGAATAGAATATATATTCTTTGGTTTAGATTGGTTTGGTTTATTTTGTTTTACGGCATATCAACCTCAATGGGTTATTTAATGTCGACAACATTTTAAGGATAGATTCGTATGAACAGAATATATATTCTTTGGTTTAGATTGGTTTGGTTTATTTTGTTTTACGGCATATCAACCTCAGTGGATTATTTAATGCCGACAACATTTTTAGGATAGATTCGTATGAATAGAATATATATTCTTTGGTTTAGATTGGTTTGGTTTATTTTGTTTTACGGCATATAAACCTCAATGGGTTATTTAATGCCGACAACATTTTTTATTGATATATTTTGTTTTGTAGAATATATATTCTTAATATTTTAAATTGGTTTGGTTCATTTTTTTTTTTGCTGGTATATAAACCTCAATGGGACCCTTAATGCCGACAACATTTTTTAGGATAGATTCTTATGAATAGAATATATATGCTTTGGTTTAAAAACCTTGATCAGTTTGGTTTATTTTGTTTTACCCAGGACGCGAACAACCTCAATGGGTTAAATAATGTCGACAACATTTTAAGGATAGATTCGTATGAATTATATATTCTTTGGTTTAGATTGGTTTGGTTTATTTTGTTTTACGGCATATTATCCTCAGTGGGCTATTTAATGCCGACAACATTTTTTGTTAGATTCGTAAATAATAGAATTTCCATTCTTTGGTTTAGATTGGTTTGGTTTATTTTGTTTTACGGCATATAAACCTCAATGGATTATTTTGAATGCCGACAACATTTTAGGATAGATTCGTATGAATATAATATATATTCTTTGGTTTAGATTGGTTTGGTTTATTTTGTTTTATACGGCATATCAAACCTCAATGAGTTATTTAATTCCTACAACATTTTTTTTATTGTTAAAAAGTAAACCATTTTGTTTTAACAAAATAATATTTTGGTAATATTTTTCTTTCAAAAAAAAACCCGTATTGTACGGTAATAATTTTTTTCAAAAAAAGTATTGCTGGTAATAGTTAACTAGTTGCCCATAACTGGGACCCTAACAGGTTGTTACCACCCCAGGTCAGGATGGACCTATATAACACCAGCAATTAAGAGGTGATTCCACGCTTCTCAAAAAACTCTTGATCAGAGACCTTGCTGCTGGACGTAAAATTTTATCTTCTTAAAAGGACGCAAACTTTCACCTAGGTAGAACGCTTAAATATTAATGCAAACTACTTAAATGCAGCGATCAGTTTTGAGTTCATCTGTAGTTTATTGTTGGTTATTGCATCTACTCCTCCCTATCTATTGTGATGATGGCACAATCAAGAGACCTCTACAGGCTCTAGTCTAAATGCCGAATTGATTAGCATGGATAAATAATCGAGCTACTATCCATCGTACATGGCCTAAAGATTATGTTCAAGTAGGAAACAGACTCTCGCCTCTCGATGTTGACCTGATACACACACGCTCTATATTTGATACTGGGCACTTTTACCCATAAATATAGCATACCTTATAACTACATTCAATATATATATATATATATATATATATATATATATATATATATATATATATATATGCATTTTTCATGAAATCGACAGACAAGGCTCAACGGTTGAGCCTTTTTGATTTAATTTTTCTTGTGTTCTGACAAGATATTTATTTATATGGACAAATATAGTGTGTAAGAACTGTCCGAATGTTCTGTATTTCCGAAAAAGAAAACTTTCGGCATATCAATTTAGCCATTATCAAGGATGATTCAATTATCAGCTTTGTAGAGTGTGTGTTCTATGGCGTGTTCAGTGTGTATTAGTGATGTTTTAGTTTCGAATACGGTTAGGCATTGTTTTCGGCTTTGTTCATAGTTGATATTGTTGATAGTTGGCTTTTTTCTTTTTTTATTAGAGGCTTCCATTATTTTTAGTCTTTTTTTTTTTTTTGCAAGTGGATGCAGTTAATATATTTGTGTTTTCTACTAGTATGTTCCTAATAGTGTCGGGTAAATCTGAGTGTTGTTTAAATGTGTTCTGATGGAACTGTGATCAGATAGGTGTAATGTAAGACGTCTGGATAAACATGTGGTTGTGTAGAAAATGTAATTATTTATGACATATTTGGTGAGGAACGCAGTTCCTTTTCCAGGGCATTTGAACTCATAGATAATGTTTGTTCTTTGTAATTTTGACTTAGTTGGTGTGTTGTTATTTTGAGGATAAGGTTGGCCGTCTTAAATTTTTTATAAAAAAAAAAGCAAAAACTCGTGCCACCTTAATTTCAAAAGCGAATGCCCACTTAGGTACAAAATAGCCGTAGTAAAAAACTTTCTAAATAGAGCCCACCAGAACTCATCCTCTCGACTACTCTTTCTCAAAGAACTTAACAACGTTAAACAAACACTAATTAACAACGGCAAAGCAAGTAATAACGATAGCGAACACACAACTAAAAATCACATACACATTTATTACAAAAACCAAATGCATATTAATTACAAACAAGATGAATCTTCTCTAAGACATATTATAAAGAAATATACTACTCCTATTGATCCTAATAAAAAAATCAAACTTATTATCTATTATAAAAAATTTAAGACGGCCAACCTTATCCTCAAAAATAACAACACAACTGTTAACATGGAATTTGCGGGTACTTCTAGCCAGCTGAACTGTAAATTGATGAGACCTTATTGCCCGTCTAGTGCTGCGCTTAAATTCATAAAGTCTAGGTACCATAGCGAAGAGATCATCTGAAGAGTTGCCATGAAAGTATTTATAGAAACCTTATAGCGACAGGAAAAAGACTGAAGCTGAGACGCCAGAACAGGGCCAATAATATTGCATATTCTTCTTTGGATTTTAACAAGGAGCTCTAGATAACTATCAGGGGTACTGAACCATATGTCAGCAATATTCTAAGCATGGGTGAACAGTAGACATAGAGATGTAAGATAGACTCTGGAGAGCACGACATAGTAAATAATCCATAGAGATTGATAAGCCGCTAAACAAAATCAACAACAATTTAATATTATGCATGCTGTCGAAGAGAACGTTTTCTGTCCTGCTAGTTCTTTTATTTTTTTATGCATGCCTCTAATGTTATATTCCACAGTGTTTCTACTTCTGGATATTCTCGTTGAGCCACTCATCTTTTGCTTGTTTGCATCTCTTTTCTATCTTTGTCTAACATCCCATATCCTCTGCTATTCTGTGCTTTTATCACTTTTCTCTTTTACATTAGAATTTCATCTGTCATCCACTTCTTTTTTTTTTCTTTGCTTTGAGTCTTTTTCCGACGGGTGACCTCTTTTGCCGATGTCTCTAGTACTTTGAATTACCGACCTAAGATTTCATATTTGTCCGTAAAAACATCAGCATGTGTTTGCATACAAATTGAGTCGTTCTGGAGTCTGTGGTTATATTTGTCCACCGCCACCACAACAACCACTGCCACCACCACCACCAAAGGATTCCACACCCGTTTCTCCTTTCCTCCTCATCAAGACCATCTTGTGTAGTGAATTCTCTTAATTTCGATTTTCAAGCTTCTTTCATCTGAAATTGCTGTTTGTTGTCATTTCTCTCGCACTCGTCTCTCCTGGCGCCAATATCATCTGCATTGTGCGCTTCATAAACATCCAGTCGATTCGGCGGTGCATCTGCCCTTGTGCACAGAGGCATACAGACACACAGGCGCAGTCCTGCTGAGATACACGGGGGAAGACACACTCTAGGCAGAAACAACTATACACACGCACACATACAGAGGCAGACATAGACCGATGTTGATGCACAAGCATACACAGAGCCGTAGTGAATACTCCCCACACGCAGATATATACACATACACATATAAACACGCACATACGGACACACTCACTGCACCCGCAGACACAAGCAGACATGCATCGACACGCAAATTATATAACTGTATGTTTCACCATGAGGTAATGTTTAACGACCTGGTTTATATGACCATTACTACTGTGTAGTGAGATCGGTCATCGCTCGGTGCTTCATAATCGTGGCCTTATGTCAAACTTAACAAAATTAATAAGTATTAAGACTTGCGCGTTTGTGCTAAAACTAATCTCGGTTTATTAAATTATTCAGACGACTCTGTGTAGGGTAATGGTTAACGAGCTAATCTTAATTGGGAGGTCGATCCAGATTGGATTGCTTGTAATTGAGACCTTGAGCATAAACTCAACTGAGTAAATTACTTGGGGGCTTTGTGTAAGTTAAGGATTAACAAGCTAGTCTGGTTGAACATTGTCAGTGGGTTGTGAGTTCGATCCTCAAGAAGTACCTATACTTCTGCTTTGTGCGAAAACAAAGTAAAGCTTAGTAAATAACAACAAAATTTTAAAAAATAATCAAAAAAGAATAAAGGTTACAAATAAAGAAAATGTTTAGTAAAATATTGCTACTAATTTTACCACGACGACGTCTGTTACTTCGAAGTGCCAGGTCCCTTGAGGATGTCGGTAAACATGGCTCTCCACAATTTCCTATTCTTTGTGACTCTTAGTAAACTAATCCCTGTTACATAAATTCAGTTACACAAAGCAGGTATTGGCGGATTTTTTCTGACTCTCTTGCTTTCGATATGTCTTGTGAATATCAAATTCTCCAAGCTTTCTTTCCTCAGTGTGTAATCTAGAAATTTTAACTGTCTCTTTCTGATGTTAAGTATAAGTATCCTTTTCACTTCCATTTTCTCTAAAACCTCGTTGTTGCTCACCTGTGAGGTCCATGCTATTCTCAGCATCCTCCTGTATAACCACATTTCTATTGTCTCAAGTCTCTTCTTCATCTGTGAAGAGATTGTGTAAAATTCATTTCTATATAGGATGATCGATATTTCATTACTATTTTCTTTGTTTCTAACGTAATTTTCTTGTTACTTTATACTTTGCTTAGCTTTCCGGGAGGCATCTTTTGCTGTTCCAACATGCCTCCGGATTTCGGTGTCGAATTTTTTTCGTCCCCTCTTAGAACGCTTCCTGGGCATCTAAATTGTTTTATTTGCTTGATTTTGCCGTTTCCATTTCATAGTTCACATGTTGGGCTGTCCCTTTTGCTGACGACCATGTTTTCTGTCTTCTGTCTTATTGGTGTTTAGTCCTTTCTTCTCGCTTTCTTTTACTTCCTTCTGTAGGAGTCCTTGTAATTTCCTTTCTGTGTCTATTACTACTACTTCTACTACTACTACTACTAATAATAATAATAATGACAATTAAGGCTGAGGGCATGATAATAGAATTACTATTAATGTAATGTGGGTTTCGGTGTTTGAATTGGCATGTCCCAGAGGATAGTTACATCGTTATTTAGGGCAACTGTGTCTGGTTAGTGCTCATGCCAACTCTCAGTGGTTTCGATTTTGTGCTTCTTGCATACCTTCCGGTGCCTATCTGTCGCTACCGTGTTATGTCTCTGGGTATATTCATTTTTTGCTAGTTCCGGACATCCTAATATCGACTCCTGCTGTCGGATGATGCGAGCAGCGTCTTTATGTGGTAACGGCCCCCGGATGGAAAACCGATGAGGGCCACAATCAATCAGAGTCACGTAATGCCGGCCTTTATAACGTGTTATGCTCATCCCAACCCTGTTCCAATTCTCGCACACATCCAACCGTCCAGCTTTCCAATGAACTGGCGCCGGGTGAATCGATTGGCATACTTTGCACTCTCCAACCACTGCCCAAACAGCTGAGACCACACGGTGGATTCGTTATACAAAGTATAAGGTGCGCTTCACACTGGGATGCCCACTACGTCGATGGATGGCTTGAATGTGAGTTGATTCTTGCTCTTCCATAGACGTGGCGCACACTGGTTCCGTTTCTTTCCAAACTGCGCCCAACCAATGTTGAGACATTCTTGTGAGCAGATCGGCTCGGTTTGCATAGGATCTGACGAGCTCTATGTCAACAGTCCATGTATAGGCCTCCTCCACTGTGCTAAACCGACGTTTCTGTTGCCACCTTCGTGCGCACCCGAGTCTTTCCAGACAGCCTATCGAAAACCCATCGATGCACACACGCTGAGTTAGTCTTCAGGTGCACCAAAGTCGCTGTCCATTGCAATGCCATGTCGATGTCTCTGAAAATCGCGTCGAGCTCTGCCAGGTATCACGTTCTGATCGCAACCAACAGGCATCTTCAACTAGAGATTCGCTGCTTTCCACAACGACGCCAGTGGCCAAGGAGCTTGCATCAACCCACACGGTAACTTCGTCCATCAACACACCAATCACCTTGTGCTGGATCCTTCTGTGCCAATCTGGTAATGATGTCCGTCAGCATCTGAGTCAGGGGTGGATCCCGCACCTGATCGTCCCAGCCAGTCGTCACCGAGTTCGCGTGCCGTTTTATAAATGCAGTTGCGACGCGGAGCCAGCCACATACTGGCAAATGTCCAAACAAATTCCCATACAGGGAGAAGAGGCCTCGACTAGTGAGCACGTTAGGTAGCGTTGTGGGGTCACTCAGGTGTCTCCATTTCAATTTGTCCTGCTCCTCCTGGACACTTAATCTCAGCACACGGGTACCATTCTCTAAACTGTCTGAATTCTTATTTGTCAATCCGAATTGCTGAAGATGCGCCCGTACACGTCCCTCAGTGCATATACTTTCATTGACAAATATGCCATGGATGTATGAGGACGTAGCCCTCTGAATGGTCTTTTCCTATGCAGCTACGGTATCCACAATTGATCGCATGATCAGCGGTGCCACGTTGATCCCCAAACCCTAAAGGGTGGAACTATAACTTTGCCCCATCTATCTGCACTGTTTGAAAGGGTCATAACGGTTTGTCGACGTTGATCTGCAAATAGGCACGGTGCAAATCCAGCACGACGACATCCGATCCTTCCTGTCTCCACGGAAAGAAAACTGGTTGGTTAATTTCAATGCCTGTAAAAGTAAACTGGTTACATTCCATCACCGCCAATCAGACCCCGAACTACCGTCAGTCACTATAACCGGACGTCTCCTCGTGGAGTTGCCGTGTCTCGAGAGGATATTATGCCTCAAACTCACACCCGGTCTCATGTAGAATTCCTACATACGATCCATCGCTAAAGATGCAAGTAAAATGATCGGCTCCTTGTACCACTCCAATAAGTACATGACTCCTCATGGTATCCTCTAAGTTTATAAGAACCAGATCAGGCCGAAAATGGAGTACTGTTGCCATATTTGGGTGGGAGCTGCCCTCACTTTCCAGTCTTGATAGAGTTCAAAAGTGTCTCCAAGTCCTTGTTAGGGATTAATTATTGTCCACCATTCAACCTCTTTCCCACAGGCGGGATGTGGCAAGCGTCTATTGCTATTTCCATGGAAGTTACTCGGACGAACTATACTCCTTGGTTCCTACAAGCCTGGCCTTCACAGCAATGACATAGTAGCAAACCCCACCCACATTCTCCTCCGTATTCCATCGGTGAGAAGTTCCACTCGAACAGCTTCTTTCTGCAAACCACTGCCCTGTGGAACAGACTACCAAGAGGATGTTTCCCCGATCACTACTATCATATACTACTCAAGTCTATATTCAACCGTTATCTTCCCCTCCTATCCATATAAACTACCTCTTACCCTAACCCTGTACTTTGTGTGGCCACCGGCCTTGTATAGGATGGACCTTAGTGTAAAAAAATAAAAAAGAACAATATGTCCCCGTGGATTGAATAAAGGACTCAGTACAACGACGAGCACCTGAAGAAGGCTGAAAACTACACCAGCTGCAAGGATCGAAACATTGCCGCGCCAGAAGCTTTTTCTCGCCTGAATCCATCCTCTAAATCTACCATTCGCCCTTGCATTGAATACTGTTGCCATATATGGACTGGTGACCCCGATGTTCATCTCCGAGGTCCTAGACAAAATCCAGAGAGATGAATATGCAATTTGATAGGTCCTGATCTGTCATCTCGACATCAGTCACTTTCTCACGGATGTGCTGTGGCTTCCCTCTGTCTTTTCTACAAATATTTTCATGACCACTGCTCTGACATTCACTGGTACCCTAACTGCATGAATTTAAGCGTTTGGCATCTCGGCCCCACCCTCTTTCACTGTCGAAAAAATTAAATGTAGCCGCCTCTTCTACTCGAACGGCTTCTTCTCTCGCACTTCCCGACAGTGAAACTCCTTTCCTTTTACATGATTCTCTGATAGCTATAATATTCAAGTATGTAAATGTAATGTCAATCGACATCTTCTGATGCTTTGATATTGATCCCTGCCCTTCTCTTTATCCTTCTCTCAAATAACTATCTGTACTCTTGTTCTCACTCTCTGTAATCCCTTGCGTGCTAGTGGCACTCCCGCCTTGCTTGGGATGAAATGCTTTACAAATGACAACCAAGATGAGCATGCTGGTCCCAACAGTGCTTTCATTTATTCCCCACAGTGAACCTCGTCAGCCTTCCATCAGCATCGCCGATGCTTAACTCCGGGAGAGCAATACTTTGTGCCTTCTCGGACTAACGTGCTCTGCTGACGTGAAGTTGAAAGATTATATTGAATCAATTGCTAGGTCTGACGCTAGGAAAGTTCATTCACTGTGTCGTGGCAGACTTCTTTTCTCCTCAGAATTTATCTTGCATATTTATAAATCTACCATTCATCCGGGAATTGAATGCTGCTGCCATAACAACTCTTCGCTGTTGTATCTAGACTTTAAGTATTTAAGTTCATTACTAGGCTGGCGGATAGCTCCCATCAATTTACATTTGAATTGTATAAATGTATCCGTAAGTTCTATACAAGCAGTTTCTTTTCTCGCACTTCTTGCTTGTAGAGCTCTCTTCCGGCTCTATGCTTTCCAGCCAACTTTGATATTCAAAAATTCAAATGGAATGTCAATAATCGTTATCTACTGTCTTCTTGATTACTCTTGTACTGTTCTCGCTTTTTAATAATGTTTCTCTTTTTTTCATTATTATTATTTCACGCCCTTGTATCTTAGGGGCTCTGCGGCCTTGCAAGCAGCGATATGATTTAAAAAATACATCTGGTCCGGCGCTACTTCTGTATCTCGAGAGTCATGGCAAAATTCAAAAATAGTCTGTAATATAAACGATCCTCACCTGGCATCTCGACTTCAGCCACTTTCTCACCGGCGTAACGTGGCTTCCCACTATCTTTTCTACAAATATTTTTACGGCAAGTCTTCTGATGAGCTTTTCTCCTTAGTGCCTCGACTGCATGAATTTAAGCGTCCTACTAGATTGGCAATTAGGTTTCACTATCTTGCTGCAACCGTAATTTCTATTCTAATGTTTTGTTTTGTTTTTTTCTCGCACTGTATAGCCCGTGGGACTCCCTTCCGATTTCTTGCTTCCCTGTAAATTACACTCTTCAAAAATGCAAATACAACGCCAATCACCATCTTCACTCTTCCTGAACTCGGCTATTTTATTGTCTTTTTCCTCACTTAACTCTTCTCTTTCACTTTCACTCGCAGTAACCCACTTCATCCTGGGGGCATTATTAACTCACTTGTGATGAAATGATTAAAAAAAAAGGGGGATACAATATTTTGTTAGATTCTGTGCTTTGACAAGTATGAAGATAATGTTGAAAAATGAATATTTGTTTCGTATTGGTTTTCATAATTAGGCTACGGACATATATATATATATATATATATATATATATATATATATATATATATATATATATATATATATATATATCAATCTCCTTTATATTTATTTCATCTTATATTTATTTCTTCTTCTTAATTTTTTTAATATACATTTGTTTATTTTAGTCTTAAACCGTGTCTATCTCTTACATTCTCTTCATTTCTATCTTTTTGTCTCTCCGTCTCTGTCTATCTCTCTTTGTCCTTCATATAGTTTTATCGAATGTCTCTGTCCATCTCTTTTATTTGTTCTTAAACTCGACCAATCGTGCGTCAAAACATCGCCTTTTGCTGGTTGTTTACATACAGACACCAGATGTTGACAATTCTCAGACCCTCTGTTCAAAAACACGTCTATATCCGAAAACAAGGATCCGTCAATGGTGCCCCGACAAATTCTTCAACTTGTTATTATTATTGTTATTCTAAATTTTATTTTATTTTGTTATTTTATTATATTTTATTCTTTTTTTTTTTCTATTTGTAGTTTTTTCTTCTTTTTTTTTTTTCTGACACGATTGTCGCGTCCTTTATCTGAAACGAAGCGTGAGCATAACAAGGAATCGGAGCGATCTAAAGCGACACACTCCTCCCTACCCTCGACTTCATAACTTCGTAAATAATAGGCGCCAGATTGTTTTTATTATTATTATTGCGAAGAAGAAGAGGGGGAGGAGGAGGAGGAAAAGGAAGAAGAAGAGGAAAAGGAAGAAGAAAAAAGAAAAGGAAGAAGAATTTGAGGAAGAATTTGAAAGAGAATTTGAGGTAGAATAAATACTTCAAGAAGAAGAATTTGAAGAAGAATTTGAAGAAGAAGAAGATGAAAAAGAAATAAGAGGAAGAAGAATTTAAAAAGAGCAAAAAGCGGAAGACGAAGAACATAAAGAAGAAGAAGAACTTGAAGAAGAATTTGAAGAAGAATTTGAAGAAGAATTTGAAGAAGAATTTGAAGAATTTGAAGAAGAAGAATTTGAAGAATTTGAAGAAGAATTTGAAGAAGAAGAATTTGAAGAAGAATTTGAAGAAGAATTTGAAGAATTTGAAGAATTTGAAGAAGAAGAATTTGAAGAAGAAGAATTTGAAGAAGAATTTGAAGAAGAATTTGAAGAAGAAGAATTTGAAGAATTTGAAGAAGAAGAAGAAGAAGAAGAAGAAGAAGAAGAAGAAGAAGAAGAAGAAGAAAAAGAAGAAGAAGAAGAAGAAATGTCAGTTTTGTTTGTATTTATTTAACCTGTTTTTATCAAAGCAATCAGTCGGGTCTGTTCTTTTTCTAAAAGGAAATTTCAGTCAGTTTTTACTTTACAGTTAATTACTCAGCAATAGAGATTAAATGTTCTACTTTACCTGTTTACAGGTTTTCTTTTCTTTTCGTTTTGGGCCATATTTGTTTATTTCGATAAGAATTTTTTTAAGTATTATTAATAACTAGAAAAACCCATGAAAATTTCACAGTTTTCCTATTATAATGTTCAGATGCATCTTAATTCTTCAGTTAATGATTGAATAAGCTCATGGCGAGTTCTACGACAATAAAATATCCGTATAAACCTGCCTGTGGCATAGTTAAATATTTGAGATGAACAACTTTAACAAAATATTGCAATAACAATTATAGATATGACTGCTGGTCGTTATTTTAAGAAGTAAGGGGGTACAAATGAAAACTTGAAATTGACAAGTTTTTCAGTTTCACTGAAACAACCCTTAAACACTTCTTTCTTTTTTTTTTTCTTTCTTTCTTTCTTTCTTTCTTTTTTTTTTTCTTTCTTTCTTTTACTCACTGAAACTAAGTAGTGTCTTTTCCCCCTCTGTCCACGCGATCTTTCTTTTTCTTTCTTTCTTTTTCATTCATTCGTTCTTTCTTTCTTTCTTTCTTTCTTTCCCCATCTTACGAACATTTCTCTTAATAATAAAGCTTTATCGGCTATTACAACGTCTCTACTACAACAAGCATTACGAAAGTGACAACGAGTATTCGTTGACATTACAAAAGTGGCAACGAGTGTTCGTTCACATCAAAAAACCTACACATTTTTGTTGTTGTTGTTGCTTGAAGTGTTTAACTGATACGGTTTTTGTTATTCGGTAAAGCTCCTTGTTATTATGTAGCGCCATTTTATAGGGTCTAATAAAGATTTATATGATTTATTCGTTTACGACAATGATAATACACTTGCCCACAGCGCTGACTAAGAAGCTAGTTACAATCAAATGAGAATCCCTAATGAGCCACACAAGAAAAGTTTGGGTTCCAAGAACTGAATAGAGAGCGTAGGAGAAACAGACGAGAAATAGGACAATAATAGCACGATTCCATTAAAGACACTGGAAAAAATAAATGCGAGATTTATGCTCAGAATTACAGGGACAGAGTCTGTGATGGTGGAGACAAAGTAAGTCGAGTGAAGCCGCGTAGCATAGATTGACCTTGAACACTATCGCGCATCCACACTAAGTTAGAGCATTCTCGCTCACTTCCGTTGTTTCTAGTAGTTCTTGGAAGGAAAGTGTGTAGAGTGTGGTCGCCTCACCACATCACGGAGGTTTCATCATTGACTATGGCCTGTGCAACTTTTTTTATGAAAGGCAACATTCTCCAGGTCCGGCAACCAGATTATTTCCCTGATCTCGTCCCTTTCAACTTCCTCTTTCCAAAATTCAAATACCACGAAAGGAAGAAGATTTCAAGACACCGAGGAAATCCAAGAGAATGTGACGGAGCAATTGCTCGTTATCCTCAAAAAGAAGTTCCATCAATGCTTCTATCGATGGAAACGACGCTGGATAAAGTGTTTGGATTCAGTAAGAACCTACTTCGAAGGAGACTAAATGCCGAATTAATATAGTTTGTAGTTTTCTTTTTATAACACCAGTTCGGAAACCTTTTGATCAGACCCCGTATATCAGGAAGAGCAATACAAATGCAAAAGGATTTATACCTATGCTTTATAGATCATGCAAAATCGTTTAATGAAATCACAAAGAACTGTGTGAACTGCTAGACAGGTTTGAATCAAGACGCTTGCAATCGGATAGAAAATGGGTACAGTAAATTCATAAACATATAAAGGAGAGAAAGACAAAGATGTGTCTTTTCAGTGGACTTAATCAAACTTTACAAGTGTAAGGGTGGCGATCCTGGTAGAATTAGAACTCCTACCAGGATTCATTATTGGCTACATTCTTAACAACGTAAAATATACATATGGCACAGTGTTGACAGAAGACACGGAAAGGAAATTTCAGGTATTCCTACAGAAGGTATTGAAGGAAAGCGAGAAGAAAGGACTAAATATCAATTGTCAGAAAATAGAAAACAGAAAACAATGGATGATTGTCAGGAAAAAGGACCAAGATGCAAACTACGAACTGAAAACATCAAAATCAAGCAAGTACCAAAATAAAAAATTATTTTAGAGGAAGAAGAATTTGAAGAATAATTAGAAGAAGAAGAAGAAGAATTTGAAAAAGGAGAAGAATTTGAAGAAGAAGAATTTGAAGGGTTTGATGAAGAATTTGAAGAAGAATTTGAAAAAAAAGAAGAATTTGAAGAATCTGAAGAATCTGAAGAAGAAGAAGAAGAAGAAGAAGAAGAAGAAGAGTGTTTTTGCCTTTTAGTACAGGACGGAAAATGCGACGCTGAAACCGGGAAACGCAAAGCCAAAGATGCCTTCCATAAACTAAGCAAAGTATTAAGAAACAGAAAAATTTCGTCAGAAACAAAGAATACTGGACTGTTATGTAATATGGGTCCTCCTATACGGCAGTGAATGCTGGACAATCTCTCCTCATAGTTGAATAGGTGGCGTAAGGCAACAGAAATATGGTTCTACTGAGAATCTTATTGACTGAACATGTGAGCAGAGACGAAGTCTTAGTGAAAATGGAAACAGAAGGACAATTAATCATAGAATCAGAAAGAGACAGCTGAAATGTTTAGAGCACATAATGAGGAAAGAGGGCTTAGAAAATGTAACATTCACATGGAATACTGAAGGCATGAGAGACAGAGGAAAACAGTATATAACCTACCTAATGATCTTGTGTAAATGGTTGGCAGAACATGGATTAGTAGAAATAATAAAAAAAAGAGCAACAAAGCACAGAAAGTGGTGGAGAGCCATGATCTTCAGCGTCCTGAAGGGACACGGCACATTGAAGAAGTTTCATTTAATCAATGAACTCCATTAAACACAAATCATTCAAAGAATATTTTTTAAATTTGCCTCCTTTGACTACCATGTCTAGTTGATCATAAAGAAAGAATTTTGATTCTTAAATCATTGAACAGTATTCACACCCATTAACATAAAAAGCAATGCGTTATCAAACTAGTCTAACTACTTAGTAAATAGAGTTTACATTGTTATGGTAACATAGCAATAGACAATTTCGTTAGTCTCCCAGTTCATACTTCACCCGAGTATTTTGAATACGCGTTGAGGATTATTCCTTGTTTCCTGTTTAGGATTGGGTTTCAGATTACTTCTAAAGTCTGCTTCAGTTTTATATTTCTAACCTTTCCGTCTGAACTCTTGAATAGTATTCTGTTTTCTTCTCAACGGGAGTAGCTATGTTCGTCTATCGCCCGGTTCACATCCCTCCTTGGTATTTTGAACAGGATTAGAGGTTTATCTCTTGTTTCTAGTTTAGGAATGGGTTTCCGATTCCTTGTAAAGTCTTCTCATTCTCTTTCATTTCCAATAGCCCCTTGCGTCATAGTGGCATTATCACCTTACTCGAGATGTATTAATGAGAAAATAATGGAAACATGTTCGCTTCGCCTGAGATAAAAAAAAAAAAACATGTTTTATTTTTTCCGTATGTAATGTCCTATATTTGGGACTCATCAGCAGTGCGCATCCACTACCGAGAATTGAAACCCTGACAATTTCGTTAGTCACCCAGTTCAAACTGAAGCAGACTTTAGTAGTAATCTGAAACCCAATCCTAAACAGGAAACAAGGAATAATCCTCAACGCGTGTTCAAAATACTCGGGTGAAGTATGAACTGGGCGACTAACGAAATTGTCAGGGTTTCAATTCTCGGTAGTGGATGCACTGCTGATATATATATATATATATATATATATATATATATATATATATAAATAAATGGTACTCGTTTGGAAAAACCTCGCATAGCTCAACTTGCAGTAGAACAAATCGGTACCCGAGGAAAAATGGGGGATAAAAAAAGAAAGAACCAAGAAAATTAAAAGAAGGCGAAAACCATCGTCCAGTGTTTAAGCTCCAAATCCAAAAAAAACAACCCAAAACGAGTAAAAAGACAATTACGTTTAGAGTTCAATACACTAAGTAGAGCAAAACCTATGATAATCCTAAGGAGCAAGGCAAACCTACCTAGGTTTCACCTAAACGGATCTTCAAGTCATGTATCGAAATATACTGGACAAAAGTTTGCCATATTGCTTAAAAATAAAGTCCTTATGATAAATAAACTTTTACTTATTGTTGAAAAGCTCCATCGAGATTTTTAACGAAGTAAATTAAAAGTTTATGCAAATTATTAACATCGTTCCTTAACTTTTGTCTAGTAGCTTATTTCCTTTGTTCCATTTAATCTTTATTTAAAAAAAACTATTATGTAAATTTTTGTAACTTTGTATATTATTTATGCATTACACCCTAATCTTTATTCGGTAAAAATTTCATTGCTAATCATGCATTATTTTTTAAATAATACACATATTTATGTCTTTGTTGTTTCCGTTCCTTATATTATGGCCGCTACTGTACTTATAGTGATTTGTAGTTGCTTAGATGTAGCAAAAGACCGTAAATATGGAGGTCCAAGTGAGAATCGAACTCACTAGTCAGCCGTAATTGACCTAGCGAGATCAGCTTCCTAACGATTACATCAGTCCAAAGCACAATCAGAAATTATTATAATACTGCCGTAACTCGACAGTTTCATCTTCTTCCAGATATCTGGCAGACATTGTTGGGTGCTTCCCTTTCAGAGAGCTAAACAACCCAACGTGCGCGGGGCAATGCAGTTAGAAGATTGACGAATCGACTATCAGCTAGATTGAAGAGGGAGCGCTCCCCAACACCAAGAAGCATGGACCAGAAGTGATTTAGACCCAAGAGGCCGTGGGTTGAAGAATAGAAGGGCATTATAATGCAGCAGCGTGACCAACGATACTGTCACAGCAGTAGTATTATAAAAAGTAAATTTGCCAGATGAATGAATAAAAGAAATATTAAAGAAAGAAGGAAAATAGACAGAAAGCAAATCTACCAGAGTGAGGGAGAGAGAGAGAGAAAGAAAGAAAGACAGGGAGAGGAAGAGAGAGGGGGAGAGAGAAAGAGAGAAGGAGAGAAAGAGAGAGGGAGAGAAAGAGAGGGAGAGAAAGAGAGAAGAAGAGAGAGAAAGAGAGAGGCAGAGAAAGAGAGAGAAAGAGTGGGAGAGAAAGAGAGAGGCAGAGAAGGAGAGAGAGAAAGAGAGAGGCAGAGAAAGAGAGAGAGGGAGAGAGAAAGAGAAAGAGAGAGAGGGAGAGAGAAAGAGAGGGAGAGAAAGAGAGAGGGAGAGAGAGGGAGAGAAAGAGAGAAGGAGAGAAAGAGAGAAAGAGAGAGAGGCAGAGAAAGAGAGAGAGAGAGAAAGAGAGGGAGAGAAAGAGAGAGGGAGGGGGGAAGAGAGAGGGAGAGAAAGAGAGAAGGAGAGAGAGAGAAAGAAGAGAGAGGGAGAGAAAGAAGAAAAAGTAAAAGAAAGAAAAGAATAAATGTGCGAGAAAGAAATCAAAAAGTAAGAAAGAAAAATTATTTTCAATGTCAATCGCCATCTTTTGTCTTCCTGAAGGTCGTTCTTTTATTGTCCTTTCTGCTCACTAAAGTCTTCTCATTCCCTTTTAGTCTCAGTAATGACGGGAGTTTTAGTTGCATTATTGCCTCTGCTCGAAGAGAAATGATTTCAAAGATTATAAATCTGCAGAGAAGAGAAATGGGACTAAAAAAATGAAAGAGAGACAGAAATGAAAGAATAAAGGATGAAAAAGAAAGAAAATGAAGAATAAATCGACCATAGCTAAAAGAAAGAAAGAAAAATAGAAGTATGAAAAGAGAAATGAAGAAATAAACATTTAGAAAGAAAGAAAGAAAGAAAGAAAGAAAGAAAGAAAGAAAGAAAGAAAGAGGCAAACAGACATTTGCAAAGAAAGAAAGAAAGAAAGAAAGAAAGAAAGAAAGAACTCTGAGAAGAGCAATAAAGAAGAAATTAACATTTGGAAAGAAAGAAAGAAACAAACAAACAGACATTTAGAAAGAAAGAAAGAAAGAAAGAAAGAAACAGGCAAACATTTGCAAAGAAAGAAAGGAAGAACGAAAGAAAGAAATTTAATAAAGAAAAGAAAGAAAGAAAGAAAGGAAAAAGAAACAGGCAAACATTTGCAAAGAAAGAAAGGAAGAACGAAAGAAAGAAAGAACGAAAGAAAGAAAGAAAGAAAAAAGAAAGAAAGAAAGAAACAGGCAAACATTTGCAAAGAAAGAAAGGAAGAACGAAAGAAAGAAAGAAAGAATAAAGAAAGAAAGAAAGAAAGAACTAAATGAGAAATAAAGAAGAAATTAACATTTGAAAAGAAACAAAAAGAAAGAAAGAATAAAGAAAAATTAAGAAAGAAAGAAACATTTGAAAACAAAGAAAGAAAGAATAAAAAAAGAAACAAACAAACAAACATTTGGAAAGAAAGAAAGAAAGAAAGAAAGAAAGTAAATCTATGAGAGGAAATAAATGTGAGGAAGAAGAGAAAGAAATAAAGCATAAATCATTGAAAAAGGAGAAGGGCGAAGATCCTAATAAACATTACAGTGCTGTTGGTCTATTTATTCATTCAGCTTTCATTTTTATTTGGCTGTTATTGTTGACGGCGTCAATTATTGAGAAACAGGCCGGGGCCAAGCGCCACCTCAAGTGCACGTATTCTTTGTCTGTGTTTTTCCACCTGCTATCCAAAGATGGCTGCCTTGTGAACAGGGTCACCTCGCTAACATTTTATTTAAAGCGAGCTAAATTGCAACAAAAATAATCCAAAAAGCCAACGGGTGCAGTGTAATGGGCAATATTTCTGGCTGTGGGAGGGAGCCAAGAAAAGGGCAAAACTGGAAGGGTTGGTGACAAAGGCGTTTTAAGCAAACGGGGCCTGTGGCAAGATGGTGAAGGACTCTCGATGGAAAAAAAATAAATAAAAATAAAATTTGACTTTGTGGTCAGTAGCTGTCAGTCAGAAAAGAAAAAATGCATGTGACCTACCTACCAGACTACCACCTCTAAAACCACAGACCTCAGTAGTGGTACCCAAAAATTTAACGCTCATTGTTTGGAGTGAAGTTTCATTACCGAATTGTCGCCATATTGCTCAATCTAACTTGGTCTTATTCACCGACTCAAAAGCACTTCGCGATTCTTTTCGCAACAACATTCATAGCTAGTTTTAACCCGTGAAAATTTCGCGGTTTTTCCGATTGGAAATTTCTGATGTATCTTGATTTTTTAGTTAAGGGTTGAATAAGCTCAATGGAGAATTCTACGACAATAAAATATCCGTAGAAATTCCCTTATCGTATCGTTAAATATTTGAGCTTAACAACTTTAACAAAATATTGCAATAACAATCATAAATATGAATGCTGGTCGTTATTTTAAGTAAGGGGGTACAAATGAAAATATTTGAAACTTCAAACTTTTTCCATTTCATTGAAATAGACGTTAAACATTTCTACCTTTCTTCCTTGCTTTCATTTCCTCTCTAAATCCAAGCGTCATTGATGCGTTGTGTCGTCACATGCGATCAAAACGGAATAGTCCATTATTTACGAGGTGTCGGCAGGAGAGTTTAAACACTTTTATCTTCCTTTCTTTTTTCATTGAAACTAAGTAGCGTCTCTGATATGTCTTGTCCTTCGACGTGATCGAAACGGAATAGACAATTATTTAGGAGCTATTGGTAGGGTGTAACGAAGGAAGGAAATAAACACAATTATTACTTATAAGATTATATTATTTTTGGCATCATATGCACCAGTAAGCTGCAATTTGTCATGAAATTTTCAATTTCATGCCTGAGGAAACCTTATCGTCCCCAGGCATGAAATTGAAAATTTCATGACAAATTGCAGCTTGCTGGTGCATATGATGCCAAAAATAAATAAATATATGTAGTTATCCACAGACAGACTGTTTCCCAGCTCATCAATATGGCCGGACATCCGATTGCCTTAAGCCGGGATCGAAACCGAACTAATTTGGTATCACTCGGAGATTTTACACCTAAACCATTCGCAGGGACGAAGGTAAATTTATTTATTTTTAGACAAACACTCCAGTGACCGGAGAACTAGATTCGTCTTAACGAAGAGTCTTGCATCAGCAGCAGTAATAGCCACAAATTACAAATTCACTTTTCTCCCCGAAGAACTCAACCAAAAATAATTTTTTTCTGGAGTAGATATATATATATATATATATATATATATATATATATATATATATATATATATATATATATATATATATGATTCCAACGCTACATAAGAGTTCTCATGTTTCAAACTAGAGCCGAAAAAACTTCAATATAATTATTGGAATTAAATTGAATTAAAAGTACCAAGCTCTGTTCCATCTCCAAGCGAATTTCTATATACTTTTACACACACACACACACACACACACACACACACACATACATATATATATATATATATATATATATATATATATATATATATATATATATATATATGGGTGTAACAGCAAAATATACAAATCGTGTAACAGAATAATTATTGATCCTACAAAAAATACTTAAAAATGAAATCGTACATGAAACGTGTGAGGTATATTGTTACTCAGGGACAAAAAGTTAGAAGTTTAGAGAGGGCGAAGAACATATTGTATAAGTTGGAAAATGAAATAATATATATATATATATATATATATATATATATATATATATATATATGAATTTTATTTCAATCCTTCATGGGCTTTGGATCCTTACCTATGATTAATTAGTGATGAAGATGTCATTTTCGTTTAGGATCGATTTCATCACGATTCTTCTGTTAAGCTTGGAGAGTAATTATACATTCTTATTGCTCAAAACAGATTTCAATAATGTTATAAAAACCTCAGAGAATTCCAGCAAGATATCTTTAATCATTTGTATGAGACAACGGTTGAAAGCTTAATCTAACAATTGGACAATTTTGCTGTTACACCCGGTATGTATACTTACGAAATTTCTTATCTACTCAGGTTCTTACCCAAACGTAATCAAAGAAATTTCTAAAGAAGAGTCTGTGATGAGTCTTGCTTAATCGATAAATCTTCTTCGTGGCCGAGTCGGTTAGAGCACATCGGATCTAACGACAGTACCTTCTGCCCAAAAAATAAGCAAAGTACATGGTGACCCAAAAAAATGGGAACTTTTTAACAATCCAATAAAACCAAGAGCGGTGGAAGAAAAATATTTTATTCATAGTAATTGAAACCTTAAAACATGCCATTTAAGAAACAATGATGGAATTTTCATTTTTTAAAAATGACGTCCTGTAGATGGCGTCCTCTTGCTCGAATGCATTCTTGAAATCTTCTGTTGAGATTCCTCATTGACTGCTATAACATCTCAGGTGGGATACTGTGAATTTCATCTTGAATTCTAAATGGCGAAATGTTTACTTGCTCAAGGTCACTGTCTCGTATTGTTGCCACTTGCTCATGACTGGCAATACGCACTTCAAAAATTCCCGTTTTTTGCGGTCACCCTATATTAAGCGATATGCAAGCGTCATTACAAACAAATAAGAGTTATGAACTACTGTGTTATATCTAGTCCCCTAAATGGCAGTGAATGTTGAAGAATTTCCAGACAAGGGGAAAAGAAACTGGAGGCGATAAAATTCCGGTTGAATACGAAGAATATCATAAGCTAAACATGTGAACAATGAGGAAGTTTTTTAAAAAGTAGAAATAACAAACAAAACGTTGCAAAGGATAAAAAAACAATAATCGAGCTTTCAATTTGACCGCTTACCACTGCTTCGCGTAAGACGGCCGCATCGACGGCCACCACACAGGTAACAGTCTGCGCGCACGAGGAGCGTTGAATCGCGCGGAGAGAGTCGTCCTGCAGTCGAATACTTAGAGGGTTCCATTTGAGCGCTTAACGTGGGTTATCGACGTCCGCGGCAGCAACGACCACCACACGCTCGCTGAGGGCAGCCTGTGCGCACGAGGAGCGTTGAATCGCGCGGAGACAGTCGTCCTGCGGTCGAATACTTAGAGCGTTCCATTTGAGCGCATACCGTGGGTTACCGACGTCCGCGGCGGCGACGACCACCACACGCTCGCTGAGGGCAGCCTGTACGCACGAGGAGCGTTGAACCGCGCGGAGACAGTCGTCCTGCAGTCGAATACTTAGAGGGTTCCATTTGAGCGCATACCTGTTACCGACGTCCGCGGCGGCGACGACCACCACACGCTCGCTGAGGGCAGCCTGTGCGCACGAGGAGCGTTGAATCGCGCGGAGACAGTCGTCCTTCAGTCGAATACTTAGAGCGTTCCACTTGAGCGCTTAACGTGGGTTACCGACGTCCGCGGCGGCGACGACCACCACACGCTCGCTGAGGTCAGCCTGTGCGCACGAGGAGCGTTGAATCGCGCGAAGACAGTCGTCCTGCAGTCGAATACTTAGAGGGTTCCATTTGAGCGCTCACCGTGGCCACGCGTCCCGCGTCCACGGCGACGACCACCACTACACCCTCGCTGAGGACAGCCTGTGTGCACGAGGAGCACATCTAATTGTACCACATCTAAACAAAGCTTAGACAATTGCTATATATTCGGATCAAAGATCCGCGTCTAGGCGTGGTGTAATGGTTAGCAAGATCGTCTCGCTAAAACAGTTGCGACTGGAGAGTGAGTTCGATCCTTACGGTGTCTTATACTTTCGGCTTTGTGGCACATCTAAGCTTCAGTATTCCGATCATGGTTTGTAATCTTAAATGTAGCGCGATTTTCTCCATCTCTTTTTAGCCATCTGTCATATTTTCTGTATTTTACTTTGCATAAATGATCTGCCTGAGAGTACACGCCAATCATTTGTGAAAATATATGCTGATAATACAACGGTATATGAGTGCCCCTCCGAAACTCTAGATGACTAGAGAGTGAATATAATGAACACGATTGGAATTCGAACTCGGCTCTCCGATTCCTTAATCCTAGCTGCTAACCATTTCTCCATCGTACCTCCAACATCTTATTATGTCATTATTTTTTCTTCCAATGAGCTATCCATTTTAGTTCTTGCCGCTGCTGAAAGTCTTCAAGTGATGTGGTTTCTTTTATTTGATACAGGTCTTTGTAGCGCCAATCCACAAGAGTGAGAAAGAGGAAAAGAAAGAGACAAAAACAAAGATAAACAGTTATAGAAAAAAGGAGAGAAACTGATAGATAGATAGATAGATAGATAGATAGATAGATAGATAGATAGATAGATAGATAGATAGATCGAGAAAGAGAAGGAGATAGAAAGAGATAAGTAAAGAAACAGAAAGAAAGAAACAAAGAAAGACAGAAAGAGAAAAACAAAGAAAATAGATAGAAATGAGAAAGACAGTAGGTCTAATGAGGACCATCTTTCTTTGCTGAAACCTAGAGGTTTCATCCACTCAAAAGCCATGTTTAACCATTGATCTTAGAAAATAGTTGCATAAAACTGGCAGTTCAGATATTTCCGAACGTGTCTGGCGCCATACTTGACATCTGTATAAACATCTCGATCTGACTAGTGACTCGAGTTAAAGAGAGATGACGTATATACTATCATGCGACTATTAAAGACCTTATTTTGAAGTTAATTTTAAGAGGGTCACATAAATTAGTTTTTTTTTTCTGCTGATTTAATTTCGTTAATTCAACATGATGTTAAATCTTTCTTAATTAGTATCTTTCTTTGATAAGTGTAACAAAAATATTTAGATAAAAATCAGTTCATCCGTGGATTATTTTCTTTCTTAAAAGCATAATTTTAAGGGGTCGACTCATACACAAGATATAAAATTAACGTATGTACTGGCTACGCCGTTGACCAAACTATATATCCATTTTCTGTATTTAAAAAGTACAACTGTATTTAAAATAAACATGATTTTGATAAAACTGATGTTTTACATAACTGTATCCAAGAATAATGCATGCAATATTTGCATATTAGTATCGTATTATAAAATACAAAGATAGCGAATATGCATCTTTTCCATTGTTTACGTTTATAGTAATTCTCCAAGCGTAGCTTCGATGTAGCACAAGGCAGAAAGTATGGAGTACCCAATGAGGATCGAACTCACTACTCGGTCGTAATTGTTCTAGCGATATGAAATATAAAGAAATGGTGATTTTCTAAGAGTAGTTTAGGTGTGGCACAAGGCAGAAAGTATGGAGCACCCAGTGAGGATCGAACTCACTACTCCGTCGTAATTGTTTTAGCGAGAGAAGCTTGTTAACCATTACACCACCTCGAGGTACCTTTGTTTACGTTTATAAGATATTTATCTGTTTCTCATTCGGTTGTTTACGGTTGTCGCGTTTACGCAACGAAAATAGCGTTACTATCGATACTTTTAACATTCTCTTTTACTTTTTTAACTTACTTAACTAGAAGATGGTATAAAGAGATAGAGGAAAAGAGGTTAGTCTATTGTAATTTGGTCTCTCCAAAAAAAAAAAAAAGAACTCGAATGATAGACGAAATATGTGATAAAATCATTTTTTTAAGTGAAAATCTGGGGGTCGCACGTTACGTGTGATCGCGCGTTGCATGAGGATATACAGCTAGGTCAAAAGATACTTGGCGTAATAAGAAAAAAAAAAAGAGAGACAATGAAAGAAGATGCTTAATTTGGTCAGTCAGTTATGTGCTATGCGTGATACACACTTAGGCGATTATGCTATGGTCCAGGTTAGGACCATGGAAGAACAGCATGAACACAAGAGTAGAAATAACGAAGGTATATTACACGAAATAATAATACAAGATGTGGGAAGGTGTTAGCGCGTCTGGTCTGAGTGAACTACTATCAGCTCGACTCGATTCGGTATCAAACCACGAGGGTTGCATGTGGCACAAGGCCGAGTTTAACGAGCTCGGCCAAAGAATGCCCGTAGAACCCGTAGAAACGGGATCGGGTTATCAACCTCACTGAACGAAACTCTGCCCTTCGGCGGACCTCGTCCTTCCTCTCTGCTCAGAGGCAGAGACCATCAAGCCGAAAGGGCTTGATTCGGTATCGATTTAGAGTTGCATGTGGCACAAAGGCCGAGTTTTTACGTGGGTTTCAGGCTCGGCGAAAAAAATGTATAACCCGTATAAACGAGATCGGGTTGATTCTCCCCGAACATTCTGCCCTTCGGTGGAACCTCGTCCGGGTTCCTTTCTGCTCAGAGGCAGAGAGTTCGACCGTCAAGTCGAGAAGCTCGGCTTGATTCAGTCCAGGGTTGCATGCGACACAAGGAATCGAGGGTTTCCTGAGCCCGTAGGCTCAGAAAAAATATGCCCGTATAACTCGTAATAACGAGATAGGAAATATTCACCCCGAACGAGATTCTGCCCTTCGGCGGAACCTCGTCCGGGTTCCTTTCTGCTCAAAAGCAGAGAGTTCGACCGTCCAAGTCGAGAAGCTCGGCTTGATTCAGTATCAAGCCATTGTGCGAAGGGTCATTTTTATCGTGGGTTTCCCTGAGCCCGTAGGCTCAGCCAAAATATGCCCGTATGACTCGTAAAAACGAGATCAGGGTAGGTCATTCACCCTGAACGAGATTCTGCCCTTCGGCGGAACCTCGTCCGTTCCCTTCTGCTCAAAGCAGAGAGTTCGACCGTCAAGTCGAGAAGCTCGGCTTGATTCGCCACCCCCCACGAGGGGTCGACACAAGGTCATTTTTATCGGGGTTTCCTGAGCCCGTAGGCTCAGCCAAAAATATGCCCGTATGACTAAAACGAGATCGGGTAGGGTCATTCACCCCGAACGAGATTCTGCCCTTCGGCGGAACCTCGTCCGGGTTCCTTTCGGTATTCGACCGTCAAGTCGAGAAGCTCGGCTTGATTCAGTATCCCACCCCCCACGAGGGTTGCATGCGACACAAGGTCATTTTTATCGTGGGTTTCCTGAGCCCGTAGGCTCAGCCAAAAAAATGCCCGTATAACTCGTAAAAACGAGATAGGGTAGGTCATTCACCCCGAACGAGATTCTGCCCTTCGGCGGAACCTCGTCCGGGTTCCTTTTCTGCTCAAGAGCAGAGAGTTCGACCGTCAGTCGAGAAGCTCGGCTTGATTCAGTATCTAGCCACCCCCCCACGAGGGTTGCATGCGACACAAGGTCATTTTTTTATCGTGGGTTTCCTGAGCCCGTAGGCTCAGCCAAAATATGCCCGTATGACTCGTAAAAAACGAGATCAGGGTAGAAAAGCATTCGCCCACGAACGAGATTCTGCCTTCGGCGGAACCTCGTCCGAAAAGCAGAGAGTTCGACCGTCAAGTCGAGAAGCATCGGCTTGATTCAGTATCGCCACACCCAGAGGGTTGCATGCGACACAAGGTCATTTTTATCGTGGGTTTCCTGAGCCCGTAGGCTCAGCCAAAAATATGCCCGTATGACTCGTCAAAACGAGATCGCCACCCCGAACGAGATTCTGCCTTCGGCGGAACTTCCGGGTTCCTTTCGCTTAAAAGCAGAAAGTTCGACCGTCAAGTCGAGAAGCCTGGCTTAATTCAGTATCTAACCAGATCGGGGTTTGGCGACACAAGGTCATTTTATCGTGGGTTTCCCCCGTGGCTCAGCCAAAAATATGCCCGTATGACCTGGTCATAAACGAGCCCTTCGGCGGAACTCGTCCGGGTTCCTTCTGCCAAAGAGGAGTTCGACCGTCAAGAAAAAGATCGGCTTGATTCAGTATCTAGCCACCCCCGAGGGCTTGCATGCGACACAAGGTCATTTTTATCTTTTCGCCCGTATGAACTGCCCTTCGGCGGAACCTCGTCCGGGTTCCCTTTCTGCTCAAAAAGCAGAGAGTTCGACCGTCAAGTCGAGCTCAGCCCCCCCACGAGGGTTGCATGCGACACAAGGTCATTTTTTCGAGAGCCTGGCCAAAAATGCCTGCATGATCAGGTAGGTCATTCACCCCGAACGAGTTCTGCCCTTCGGCGGAACCTCGTCCGGGTTCCCAGCCAAAATTCGCTAGCGAGGACCGTTCGAAAAGATCGGCTTGATTCAGTATCCGAGGGTCACACAAGGTCATTTTTATCGTGGGTTTCCTGAGCCCGTAGGCTCAGCCAAAAATATGCCCGTATGGTTGCATGCTGAAAAGCAGAGAGTTCGACCCGTCAAGTCGAAAAGTCATTTTTCATTGCGACACAAGGTTTTTTATCCCCGTGGCTCAGCCAAAATAGGACTCGTAAAAACGAGATCAGGGTAGGTCATTCAAAACGAGATTCTGCCCTTCGGCGGAACTCGTCCGTAAAAACGAGACCATCAGGTCGAAAAGATCGGCTTGATTCAGTTCATTTGCATGCGACCCCGAACGAGGGTTCCAAAAATATTCCCGTATGACTCGTAAAACGAGATAGGTGGGTCATGCTGCCTTCGGCGGAACCTCGTCCGGGTTCCTTTCTGCTCAAAAGCAGGCAGATCAAGTCGAGTTCGACCGTCATTCACACCGAGAAGTTTCGAGCCCGTAGGCTCAGCCAAAAATATGCCCGTATTTCTGTCGAGAAGAGATTCACCTCGAACGAGATTCCTTCGGCGGAACCTCGTCCGGGTTCCTTTCTGCTGAAAAGCAGAGAGTTCGACCGTCAAGTTCGGTTTGATTCGTCCCTCTCTCTTGAGGCGTAGTATATATAGTGTTAGGAAGAGTTCATTCTGCAGTTATAGGTAAGGACCCATGACAGTACCTATCGACACATGACTGACGAGGCAATTTTCTTCCCGAAATAGGTTGCCATTTCTTTCTGTGGTAGACCAGTTTGTCCTGCTATTTACCCATAGCTGGGAGAAGAAGAGGATTCATACCATTTCTCAAGGGTATTAGCATATAAGTGAATGTAATGGATTTGACTGGAAAGTCAATCAGTCAGTTATCTGCCAAGCGTGATACACGCTTAGGCGATCATCTACCTTTCGATACATGACTGACGAAGCAATTTTTTCCTGAAGTAGGTTGCCATTTCTTTCAGCGCCAGAACAGTTGCCATCCAAGGCTATAGTACCCAGTCCGTCCTGCTATTTACCCATATCTGGGGGGAGAAGAAGAGGATGCATACCTTTCCTAAGAGTATTAGCACGTAAGTGAATGGATTGCGACTGGAATTCGAACTAGGCTCTCCGATTTCACAATCCGATTCGCTAACCGTGCTTAATTAGGTAAGAATAAAAATAGTAAAAATAAAGTGCCCGCAAATATGTACTGTCGCTCTTCGGCATATAGCGGTTGTCACTTGTTCCTACTATTGCTGTTCAAAAGTAGCGAGATTCACCTTCTAAATTTACAGAAACTTTAAAAAAAAAACTGCAAATTGAATACAGATCGCAACCGATGAAAGATATAAATCTGTTCTGTCTGTAAATTGTTTCCTATTTCGTCAAACTGTTTCTTTTTGGCCGGCTATCAGGAAACGTTTATATTGTTAGCCTCTTATTTCGTCTGGCGAGACTCGCTCTAGCCCCATCCTCTCTCTATTTCTATATTTCTATCTATCTCTGTCCCCTCTTTCTCTCTCTGTGCCTCTCTCTCTCTCTCTCTCTCTCTCAACCTACCTCTATCTATCGCATTCTGACTCTCTACTTGTCTAATTTTCTTTCTTTCTCTTTTTCTGCATTTCACGAGATGTGTATAGTATAATCTTCTATCTTTTTCTATCACTCTTTACGTTTCTCCCTTTCTTTCTCTCTTTATTTATCTTGTTCCATCCTTTTCTCATGTCTTCCCTTTTCATTTACTCTCTTTCTCTTTAACTATCTATCTATCTATCTGCCGCTTTTTTGTGTGTCTGTTTTTCTTTCTTTCTTTCTTTCTTTCTTTCTTTCTTTCTTTCTTTCTTTCTTATTCTGTTTCCATCTCTGTATACTTGTATTTCTATCTATCTATCTATCTATCTATCTATCTATCTATCTATCTATCTCTATCGCTTTGTCTTGCCTCTTTCTCGTGTCTATTTTTCTTCCTTCCTTCCTTTCTTTCTGTCTATCTATCTATTGCTTTGCCTGCCTTTTTCTCGTACCTCTATATTTCTTCCTCCCGTTCTTTCTTTCTTTTTTCTATTTCTATCGCTTTATTTACCTCTTTCTCGTATCTCTATTTTAGTTCTTTCTTTCTTTCTTTCTTTCTATCTATCTATCTATCTATCTATCTATCTCTGTCACTTTCTTATCTCTCTATCTATTTTTCTTTGTTTCTCTCTTTTTGTCTTTCTTTGTTCTCTTTTTCTATTTTTATCTATCTATCTATCTATCTATCTATCTATCTATCTATCTATCACAGCATATTCCTATCTATCTATCTATCTATCTATCTATCTATCTATCACACTTTATATCACTTGCGCACCTCTCTCTCACTCTTTCTTTCTCTCTCTCTCTCTCAGTTTTTCTCTCAGACACAATGCGTGCCACCGAGTGACCAGTTCACTCACAAACGAGGCCATTACAGTGTAAGTCGTCGGCGTAGCCCCCCGCACGAACGTTTATTGACCACCCAGAAGCATATGGCGACGGGCCAGCAACCGAAATCAGTGCCGGCGGGGGGGGGTATTTCGAGCCGTTGTAACATTAATTAAGCGAGAAGAGGAACAAAGACAGAAAACTGGAAAAAAAAGAAACACTGTTTGAATTGTGGTTTTGCTCCTTTTCACTTGGTCTTCTTTTCGGCGAGATATTTTACGGCTATGGGGCTCCTTAAAAGCGGCACCACCCACTGCCGAACCCCCACTGCCGCACTGCTTCACGGCACACCCACCGATTCCGGTAGATAAAGTGGTCTTTAGCCTGTTTACGTTTGAAATTTTTTTTTTTTAAAGATAAACTTCGATTAAGTTTTGTCGAATGTCTTCTACTTCCGTTCCTCACGTTTTTATTTCTAGATTGTGGCTTTCTGGTTTTATCACCCGCGGGCTGTACACTCTCTCTCTCTCTCTCTCTCTCTCTCTCTATCTATCTATCTATCTATCTATCTGTCTATATCTCTATCTATCTGTCTATCTATCTATCTATCTAGCTAGCTAGCTAGCTAGCTATCTCTCTTTCTTTCTCTCTCTCTCTCTATCTATCTATCTATCTATCTATCTATCTATCTATCTTTCTCTCTCTCTCTCTATCTATCTATCTATCTCTTTTTTCTCTCTCTTTCTTTCTCTCTCTCTAACTATCTATCTATATATCTATCTATCTATCTATCTATCTATCTATCTATCTATCTATATATATGTATATATATATATATATATATATATATATATATTTCTCTCTGTCTATTTCTCTCTATATATCTGTTATCTATCTATATCTATCTATCTATCTATATATATATATATATATATATATATATATATATATATATATATATATATATATATATATATATATATATATATATATATATATATCGCTCTATCATTTTCTCTATATATTTTCTCTATCTCCCACACTATCTCTTTACTTCTACCACACTCTTTCTCTCTAACATTATTTCTCTCTCGTTCTGTCTCCCTCTCTTTACCTATCTATCTATCTACCTCTTTCTCTCTGTTTCACTCACTCTATCGCTTGATATCTTTCTCTCTTACTTTCTCTCTATCTATCGTTTTATCTCTTTCTCTCTATTTCTCACACACTATCTACCTACCTCGATTTCATCTCTCTCTATTTGTCTTCTTTCTATCTCTCTGTCTGTATGTTTGTCAGTCTCTCTCTCCCCCCCTCTCTCTCTCTATCTCTCTCTCTCTCTCTATCTATCTATCTATCTATCTGTCTTTTTCCTTCTCTCTTTCACTCCGTAATAACACACTATCTATTGCATTATCTCTTTTTCTCTCTCTCTCTCACTTTCTCTCTCTCTCTCGCTTTATCTCTGTCTCTCTCTCTCTCTCTCTCTTCCTTTCTATTTCTCTCACACTATCTGACTCACTCTATTTTCTTTCTTTCTTTCTATCTCACTCTCTCGGTATGTCTGTCTGCCTGTCTCTCTGTCTAATTGTTTATCTATCTGTTGCTCTCTCTCTCTCTGCACCTTTTTCACTTCTTTTTCTCTCTTTCTCTCTTTTTCTATTTCTATATATCACGCTTTACCGTCTTTGTCTTCCGCTTTCTATCTGCCTCATTGTTTCTATCTATCTATCTATTTCAGTCCATTTCATGCTGGTGAACTCTTCCGCCTACTATAAGATTAGTAGGAGAGAAGGCCTTAGGGGAACAGCCGAATAGATTGAACGCTGGGTCAACCAACACACACTCACTAGTTGTGTAATTCTCTTACTTGCTGTTGTACTTATTGTTTAACTAGCAGCAGAGTCCGGCGTTACCCGGGGATGTAACAGTAAGAGATTTATCAAGTATCGAATATCATAAAGACTGAAAAATAAAATTGACAAAGATTATTTGTTTAAGGTTGACGGACACGCATGTCTTAATTAGTTTTTTTTTTTGTTTTTTTTTACGAATTGGTCAAACCCAAACTCAAACAAAAACATTGTTTTCAATCTTTATGAGTCTATCGATTGAATAGAATTTTATTATAAACAGTTGTCTTGTAAATGGAATTTTTAAAGCATTCTGAATGTAAAAATAAAGAAAATAAGTGTGCAAGACCATAAGAAACACTACCTACCAAAAAAAAGTGAAGTTTTGTTGAAATCGGTTGAAAAATGTAGGAAATCCGATCCCATATATAAACACACACACACACAAACACAAACAACCAACCTGGGTTTTATAATAAGTATAACTCGAAGTGAGTTGTCCCCCTTTCATTAATGCCTCTTAATTGTGTTTTCAAATTAATTTCGTGCAAGAACAATTGTGTTTTTTTCCAATTTTTGGCGCTGTCAGAACCACCGCAAGGTAATTTTATGTAGTCCTGTGAAGTTTTGTTGAAATCGGTAGAAAAATGTAGGAAATCCGATCAAATATATAAACGTTACAGACACACACACACAATCTGCGTTTTATAATAAGTAAGATATATGATATATCTGCAACACTTGTTTTGTTATTTCGTTAACCATTTACTTGGTAACAATATCTAGGCAACGAGGATGAGATAATCTTATAGTAAGCGGAAGAGTTCGACATAGACTCTTTAGAGGGAGGACACCACAACACATATCTATCTCAATCTGTTCCTATCTTTTTTAGTAATGTTGACCATCTTCAATCCTTATTAGGAAAACACACGCACGCACACACACGCACACACACACACACACACACACACACACACATATATATATATATATATATATATATATATATATACTGGGTGTAACAGCAAAATTGTCCAAATTCTGTAAGAGCAAAATTGTCCGATTAAGCTTTGAACCATTGTATCTTAGAAATGATTAAAGATATCTTACTGGAATTCTCCGATGTTTTTAAAACACTATTGGACTCTACTCTGAGCAATAAGAATGTGTGTAGCTCTAAGTTGAAATGATAATCCCTCTTGCCGTTGTGACCTCCGGTGTTAACGGATACAGAACAATAAGTTACAAATCAATTAACAAGACAACTTACAAGGAATAAAGGAGGTTCAAATGCTGTATAGCCAAACGAAGTAAGATCAGTCCGAATATTAAACAGCTTAGTATCAAATTATTAATCAATTATTGACGCCCTTAATCGCAGTCTATTTAAGGCTATGAGCCAAGCCATTTGGTTATGCTGAAGGCGTGCTAGCTACTCTACAACATATATATATATATATATATATCCAAGTATATGATTGGTGTATACGGAATAAATTCCAATAACCAACAATTACTATTCTTAAAAGAGTGCTCAATACAGAGTAGAGCGAATATAATTATTTATTTAAAATTATAATATAAATAAATTATAAAATCACTACAAAATAGCCATTTTGTTTCAACAGCTCTGTTGTCTTATCAAGTGATGATGTTGTATGATTGTACATTTAACATCATTTGATAAGACACCAGAGGTCAAATGGCTATTTTTGTAGTGATTTTATAACATATTTATGTTGTAATTTTTTAAATAAATAATTATATATATATATATATATATATATATATATATATATATATATATTAGTTTTCATTAACTAACTATATATATATATATATATATATATATATATATATATATATATATATATATAGTTTTCATTAACTGAACTGTTTCTGTTCTGTCAGTTAATGTTATAACTCATTCGAATATTTATAGGAACTTTCCAAAATTTTCTTTTTTTGAGATGCTGAAAGCTAACAGCTTAAATAAAAGTTTGTCTCTTTTCTTCTCGTTATTTGTGCTAACCATTTTTGTTTATTGCTGCTCTTGGAAGTCTTCAGGTGATGTTTTACTTATTTATCATGAAACTCTTCGTTTGTGACCCTGTATCGTCTTTCTGTAAGGTCTTAAAGATGGCGGACCTTCTTTATGATTCATAGGATTCATTTCCTTCAAACCATGTTTTCATCGTTGATCTGAGGAAAAGGTTAGACTTATCAAAGTGCGATGCCGCCGTACGTCCGTCTGACAAAGTTATTGAAGAATCCAGCACGAATCTTCAAGTCAATATTTTTCCTTTTATAGCACCTTTCAATGCTGGAGAAAAGTACCCCGAACTTAAGGTATTTTATTACCTTATTTTTTGTGCTGATGCAAACAGCGAAATATTTTACACACCATCTATTGCATTATCTCTTTCTCTCTCATTAGAGAAACATTATTAATGAGGGGGGGATAAAGAGTAATAAGTGGAGGACATAGATAGCGATTGATATTTCATGTGTGTATGTGTATGTATGTGTGCGTGCGTGCGCGCGCGCGAGTGTGTGTGTGTGTGTGTGTTTCTTATCAACCTGTGAATGTTCTTTTGTTCGACAAGACCTTCCATAGAACCATTACTCTTCAGCGCTGGCTTACGGCCGCATCAAGTTGAAAAACAGTTTCTCGTGCGATCACAGAAGTTAAGCAACACCAATCCTGGTCAATACCTAGATGGGGAACCGCTTGGTAATACCAGGTGCTGTTAGCTTGGATGTGCAGTTGGTGCAATGGATAATGGTTTGGAATTGTTAATCGGAGAGCTGGTTTCAAAATCCCGTTAGGTTCATTATCTTCACTTAAGCAGAAATAGCATTCGTAAAGTTATGCATCCACTTCTTCTCCCCCAGCTATGGGTTAATTAGTAAAACTTGTATCATTAAACCGTTAGTATCCCCCAAAGCAATTCTTACAATCTAAAAATATTTTCTTGTTTAAAATAACCTTCAAGGGGTCGATAAACCGTAAAAAACGAATCAATGAAATTAGCTGCACAGGCATGTCTCTTAGATTGATTTACATTCTCTGGAATATAAATGTGTATAAAATACGTGGCCTTGAAGTCAGGGATCAGTTTATATAGTGATTATAATACATAATTGATCCCCCAATTTATAACCACATTATAATTGCCTCTTTGTTTATTAAGTTCAGATTAGATATGAATCCACCTCTTCTCCCTTCATCTACGGGTTAATTAGTAAGTCTTGTATCACTAAACCATTATTATCTCAAAAGAAAAATTCTTACAATCAAAATATTTTCTGGCTTCAAATAACCTTCAAAGGGGTTGATAAACCGTAGAAAATCAATCAACCAACCAACCAACCAACCAACTGCGCTGACTCAAATTCGTGTTGGTAATGGCGGATGTGACACGCTTGGACGATCATGTTTTTTTTTTATTTATTTATTTACTTATTATTCGCTTAATGAACCCGACTGGAGTTCGAACTTGGCTCTCCAACTCATCCCGAGTTGCTACCCATTACACTACTCGCATATCCAAGCACCTGGTATTCCCAAGCGGTCGCCCATCTAGCTATTCACCAGGATTGACGTTGCTTAAATTCGGCGATCGTACGGGGACCGGTATTTTAGCGTAATATGGGCGTAAACACTTTAAAAGCTTTATGATTAATAAATCAATCTTCGGAATATATACGGGGCTGAACTCGGCAGAATAAGAAGAGAAACATTACTAATGAGGGGGAAGATAAAAGAGTAATAATTGGAGGACGTAGATAGAGATTGATATTACATTTAAATGTTTGCAGATTGAAGTTGACTGGAACCAGAAGAGAGTTCCACAAGCGGAAGTGCGAGAAAAGAAACTGTTAGCATGAAACTTAGGGCTACATTTAGCCAGCTCAACTGTAAAATGATGAGATCTCGACGTCAGTTTAGTAATGCCCTTAAATAAAAAAAAAAAAGCTATGAGGTATTATAGCGAAGAGCGATATTTTTTTTTTTAAGCGTTTCACCCCAAGCGTTTCACCCCAAGCCACTAGGACGCAAGGGGTTACAGAGACTTGGAGCGAGAGCAAATAGGAATGATAGAGGAAAGGATGAAGAGAAGGATAGTGGATATATCAAGGCATCTGGAGACGTCGATTGACATTACATTTGAATAGTTGGAGATTATAGCTATCAGGGAAACAGGAAAAGGGGAGGGAGTTCCACAGGCGAGAGGTGCGAGACATGAAGCTAATGGAGTAGAAGAGACGGCTACATTTAACAGTTTCGACAGTGAAAGGATGAGAGCGGGATGCCAGCCTCGTAAGGCGCTTGAATTCATGAAGTCTGGGAACCAGCGAATGCACCTCCTCGGAGCAGTTACCATGAAAGTATTTTTTTTTTAAAAAAAAGACAGAGGGAGACGACGGACCAATTATGTTGCATATCCGTCTCTGGATCTTATCAAGAACCTTGAGACAAACAGAAGGGGCACCGGACCATATCTGGCAGCAATACTCTATTCAAGGGGGAATGGTTGATTTGTGGATATATTTATTCCGCTTATGTAAAGAAATGTGGCACAAGGCCAAAAAGGGGAATGGGGAAAAAGACGGTCTTCTGTCTTAACATTAAACTTAGCTAACCACGATCACTGACCGAAATATAACACAATATTCTTTACACCAAAACAACGCATTCTTACTTACCATTTTTACAACATCCACCATAATACCTCAGTGTCTCTATGAAAATTCTAACTAGCCCCCATTATGTATAATTCATGTCTGTGGTGAGAGGGGAATAAAATAACAATTTTACAAATCTAAACCCCAATGAATATTTATAAATATGAAATAAAATTATTTACAAGAAAATAAACAAAACCATAGCGAAGTGCTCATCTAAACAATTACCATGGAAGTATTTATAGAAAAGACACAGAGAGGCAATCTTACAGCGGTGGGGAAGTGACTGAAGCCGAGCCGCTAGATCAGGACCAATAATATTGCAGATTATTCTTTAGATTTTGTCAAGAAGTTCAAGGAAAATGGCAAGAGCACCGGACCATATGTAGCAGAAATATTCTAAGCATGGACAAATAGTAGACTTATAGATATATAAGATAGATTCTGGACAAAACAAAATTGTCTTGTACGACACAGTGAAAAAAACTTTCTTAGCAGCTGACCTATCAATGGATTCAGTACATTTTATTTCACTTCATGTCAGCTGAGAACGTTAGCCTTATTTAAACAAATTTTGTTAAATAGAATAGAAATTTGGGCTTAAATTATTTTTTTTTAGTTGTTTTATTAGGTTGGTGCAAAAATAATGACGTAAGAATGTCGTTTTTTGACGTTAAAAAATACGTCAAAAAACGACATTATTGTCATTATTTTTGCACCAACCTAATATTTAATACTGTATATCAGAATAGAAAATACGACAGCACTGGTATTCCCAAGCGCTCACCCTTTTAGTACGGGACAGTTGTGTAACTTCAGTTATTATACAGGAATCTGTGTTTCAGCGTGATGTGGCCAAATCCGGTAATAAATGTTAGGATTAGCGGAACCAAGGAATGTAGCTCGTCCGAGCACTTTCCATGTTAGTAGCGATAGATCAGTGAGAGACTTGGGACATCTCGTCTGTGAGAGAGAGGTAGTAGGCGGGGGGGGGGGGAATAATTTGTCACCCACAAAGACTTGGAAACGCTTTTGAACTCTATCAAGACAGGAAAATGAGAACTGGTCAGCTCCCGCCGAAATATGGCAACAGTACTCCATTTTCGTCCTTACCTGGCTCTTGTAAAAGTAGAGGATAGCATGTGGAGTCAGGTACTTACTGGAACGGTACAGGGAGCCGATCATTTTTCCTGCATCTTTAGCGATGGGTCGTATATACGACTTTCATTTGAAGATTGGTGTGAATTTAACGCGCAGTAGTTTCTCAAGGGGACATCCGTTCGTTATTTTTTCTGAATATTTTAAGTGTCACATAAAAGTAATAGATTTTATAATTAAAATATTTGTGATGTCACACGAATGCTGTGTTATATGTATCCTAATTAACGAAGTACATTCTAACTTGCGTGTTCCAAAATTATGAGTGATTTTATTATTTACTGCTTATTTTAATTTAATATAAATAGCTTGTAAAATTTGTAATCGTTTTCTTTCTCAGTTTGTTTTGCTAAAAGTATTATTTTTTTATTGAATTTTTTTTTCTGTTTTACTGTTTTGTGTTACCGTATTGCATTTTGTCTGAAATTATGGCAAATGACTCTGGAAGAGAAAACTTTTCAGCACTATAAAGTTCATTAACCTCCAAAGAGAATTCCTTGGGGCCCGTTTCCGCGAGTTGGTCATTGTCAATATATAAGAAAACTCGCAATCAGATCTATTTGTCCGAAGTTCGAGCCGATAGCGAAAATGAAAATAACGTATTATCTTTAAGCGTTTATGGTTGAATGCAAGATATAAAAAAAAAAAATAAATAAATAAATAACTGGTTGGTAAAAATAAAGCTGTCGGGCAAAGTTATTACCCCTGAAAATTCAGCCTGAAATTAGCTGAGAATAACGAAAGAGAATTGTTTGTTCGAGAAAGGCAAAACAAGTGTTGTAGAACTAATTACATCAAGAAGGAAAATGAAGAGGTTTAAAAAAAAAAAGACAGAAAAAAAAAAACTGCCCATGTAGATAAAGTGACGGGAGAAGTGTAGGCAGCTTCGTTGTCCGAAATGAATCCAAAAATAGAAACAAACTGACAGTCACAAAATAAGGTGTAATAAGGGAAGACGAGTAGGCCAAATTATTTTTGTTCTTTTTTATTCACTCAATTCTTATTAATTTAGTTACATATTTTATTCTTTCTTTTTCATTTATCTTCTTTCTTTCGTTAAGATTTGATTTTTTTTTCTTCTTTCTTACATTCATTCTCTTATATTTTTTTAATTCTTTCTTTCATTTTGCTTTCTTTCTTTTCTTTTTCTTTTTAAGCTACCGATTTTTTTTTTCATTTTAGAGCGTTTTTTTTTTCTTTTTTTTTCTTTTTCAAGGAGTTTTTCTTTCTTTTCAAGTTATTAATATTTTTTTTCTTTTTAAGACGCTTTGCTTCATTTTTTTTAAAGTAATTGATATCTTTTTTTTTGAGGGCATTTGTGACACTTTTTTTTATCTTTTTAACTTTTTTTTTTTTAAAGCATTACGCCCCGAGCAAGGCGTGAAGCCACTAGGATGCAGGGGGTTGCAAAAGATTTGGAACGAGAGCGGATAGGAGTGATAGAAGAAAGGATGAGGAGAAGGATAGTGGGTAGATCAAGGTAACTGGAGATGTCGATTGACATTACATTTGAATAGTTGAGATTATAGCTCTCAGGGAAACAGTAATTGGGAAGGGTGTTCCACAGGCGAGAGGTGCGAGGTATGAAGCTATTGAAGTAGAAGAGACGGCTACATTTAAAAGTTTCTACAATGAAAGGGTGAGAGCGGGATGCCAGCCTCGTAAGGCGCTTGAATTCATGGAGTCTGGGAACCAGTGAAAGCAGCTCATCGGAGCAATTACCATGAAAGTATTTGTAGAAAAGACAGAGAGAGGCGTCGGCGCGTCTGTGAGAGAGTGACTGTAGACGAGATGCCAGATCAGGGCCAATTATATTACATATCCGTCTCTGGATCTTGTCAAGAACTCCGAGGTAAACAGAAGGTGCCCCAGACCATATATGGCAGCAATACTCCATGCAAGGGTGAATGGTTGATTTGTATATTTGAAGTATCGATTCCGGGGAGAAAAATTTCCTGGCACGGCACAGAGAGCCAACTTTCCTCGCGGTGGAAGAAGCAATTGACTCAATGTATTTGTTCCATCTCAGGTCAGCAGTCAACGTGAGACCAAGCAGACGCAGGGAGTTGCTCTCAAGAAGTTGACTATCAGACATTCTAATGGGGGCGCAGGGAAGGATCTCTATGGTGATTAATAGAGAGTAGTTTAGTTTTTGAGGCGTTAAAGTTGACCAGCCAATTCTTGCCCCAATTAACAACCGATTGGAAGTCCATTTCAAGACGCACGGCCAGGTTAGTTTTGTCGCCGACACTAGATTTGTTTTTGAGGCAGGAGTAAATTGTAGTGTCGTCCGCGTAGATGCCAACTTGGGAATCTATGGCGTCAGTTGTTTTGCTTTTTAAGACGTTTTTGTTTTCTTCCTCTTGTCTTTTACACTTATTTAAAAAATATTTCCATTTTTCGTTCTTTTATCTTTCTCTAATATTCTTTCTTCCTTTCGTTTCTTCTTCTTTCTTTATTTCCGACTTTTTCTTTCTTTCTTTATTTTATTTTCTTTCTCAGTTATTGAATTTGGTTTTCTTTTCTTCATTTTCAGTACTTTACCTTTTTTTCTTTTGCAATCATTTAAAATGATTTTCCTTCCCTTTTTATTTTTCATTCTTTTTCTTTATGAATAACAGAATTCTGTTTTTCTTTCCTTTCTTTTCCTCTTTATTTCCGTCCTCTCCATCAAACATTCTATCTTTCTTTTTCTTTTTTCTTGCTTTCTTTTGATCTCTTTTAAGAAATTATTTTTATTTTTATTTTCCGTTCTTTTATCTTTCTCGATTTTTGAATTCCTTTTCGGTTTGTTTCGTCTTCAGTTTTTCATTATTTCTTTATTTCTTTATTTTATTTTATTTCACATTTATTGAATTTTTCTTTACAGCTTTCTCATCCATTTCCTTTTTTCTTTCTTCATTTAAAATATTTTTCTTTCTATTTTTATTTTTCCTTTTTTTCCTTCTTATTAACGGAATACTTTTTCCTTTCCTTTTTTCTTCTTTGTTTCCGTCCTTTTCCCCGAAACTTTCTTTCTTTCTTTCTTTCTTTCTTTCTTTCTTTCTTTACTCCCCATTTCTCCAAATATTTTGTTCCTTATCAATTCTTTCTTTCTTTCTTTCCTAATCGTTAAAATAGTTTCCTTTCTTTTTTCTTTCTTTCTTTTTTCTTTCTTGCTATCTTTTTATTTATTTATTTATTTATTTATTTATTTAATTCCTTCTTTCTTTCTTTCTTTCTTTCTTTCTTTCTTTCTTTCTTTCTTTCTTTCTTTCTTTCCCAATCGTTAAAACAGTTTTCGTTCTTTTTTCTTTCTTTCTTTTTTCTTTCTTGCTATTTTTTCTTCCTTTCTTTCGTTCCTTCTTTCTTTCTTTCTTTCTTTCTTTCTTTCTTTATTTATTTATTCCTTTTTTATTTCTTTCATTTGCCATCATTTACAATAATTTTCTTTCTCGTTTTCATTTCTTTTATTATTTTTTCTTAATAACTGAATTTCTTTCTTTATTTCTTTCTTTTATATTTGTCGTATTTTTCTCTTTCTTGAATTCTTTTTCCTTTCGTTACATTACCTTTTCCCTTTCTTTACATCTTTCAGGGGGTCTTTCTTTCTTTCTTTGTTCTTTCTAAGTTATTGAATTTAATTTAATTTATTTTGTTCTCAGTCATTTTCCTTCGTTCCTTCTTGCTTTTTTCTTTCTTTCTTTTCCAGCCATTTAAAACATTTTTCTTTCTTTTTTCTTTCTTAATAGCTGAATTCTTTTTCCTTTCCTCTCTTTTCTTCATCATTTCCGTCTTTTCCCTCAATCCGTTTTCTTTCTTTCTTTCTTTCTTTCTTTCTTTCTTTCTTTCTTTCACAATACTTTAATTATTATTCTATTTTTCTCAGTTCTTTCTTTCTTTATTCTTATGTTCATCTAAGTTCTAAAAACAGTAAAAGGTGAAATGACTTTTGACCCCAAAGAGTACACTGGACGTCCATTCTTCAGTATTGAGTGACAGTGTATATGAAGGTCGGTTAATCTTTTTTGTCTGGAACCTTTCTAAAAAAAATTAAGAATGAAGTAACATTTTAAACTAAATGACAGAAAGGACGTCCATACTTGTGCACGAAATAACAAGATCGCCCTCAGCTAAACATTCGTGGAGAATATAAAAACATCTCTTTGTCAAATTTGCAGAATGAGTAGGATAGAAAATGCAGCAGTCGACCATTACGCGAAAACAAAATGAATTTAGTCTGTTTTTTTTCACACTATGCAAGGCCCAAGATCCACTCAAGCTAGAGAGATACCGAACAAGGTTGTTGTATGAGCTTTAAGTATTAGAGATAAGAAGTGCAGTTTATGAGTATATGTGGGAAAGATTAAGGTTAACCCTAGACTAGAAGTTAAGATTGTTTTGTGGTCAGGAAAGCATCCTCTCAGGAGCCTCTTCAATAGCTGTTCGTGGGAAGAAGCTATATGAATTAAATTTCATTCTTATTAATGAAATACGTAGCAGATGGGAATGCTGGTCCCAGTGTGCGGGTCTTACGTAAAAAGGCCTGAACTGATGGGACTCAGGAATGTAGCTCGTCGGGACATTTTCCATGAAAATAGCGATAGAATGGAAAATAATTCATCACCCACAATGTCGCGTAGACAGAAAACTGAAGACTGGGTAGCTCCAGTCCAAGGACAGCAGCAGTATTCAAATTTCGGCAAAAAGAATCGTAAAAGCTGAGTTCAGCTTATGTAATAAATACTGGACATCTCTTTGTCAAATTTGCAGAATAAGTCGGATTGAAAATGCAGCAGGTCGACCATTACACGAAAACGAAATGAATTTAAGCTGTTTTTTAATTTTATTTTACAAATGTTCACACTATACAATCCGAAAAGCATGTTCATCTAAGTTCTAAAAACTAAAATTTGAGACAAAAGGTTAACCGACCTTCATATAAACTGTCACTCAATACTGAAGAATGGACGTCCAGTTTACTCTTTGGGGGTCAAGAGTCATTTCACCTTTTACTGTTTCTAGAACATATATGAACGAACGAACGAACGAACGAAAGAAAGAAAGAAAGAAAGAAAGAAAGAAAGAAAGAAAACGGATTGAGGGAAAAGACTGAAATCAAGAAGAAACGAGAGGAAAGGAAAAAGAAATCAGTTATTAAAAAAGAAAAAAAGAAAGAAAAATGTTTTAAATGTCTTTAAAATAAAGAAAAAAAGAAAGAAAGAAAGAACGAAGGAAAATGACTGAGAATAAAGATAGAAAGAACTGAGAAAAATAGAATAATAATTAAAGTATTGTGAAAGAAAGAAAGAAAGAAAGAAATAAAGAAAGAAAGAAAGAAAGGAAACGGATTGAGGGAAAAGACGGAAATAAAGAAGAAAAGAGAGGAAAGGAAAAAGGATTCAGCTATTAAGAAAGAAAAAAGAAAGAAAAATGTTTGTAAAAGAAAGAAAAAAGAAAGAACGAAGGAAAATGACTGAGAATAAAGAAAGAAAAAACTGAGAAAATTAGAATAATAATTATATTGTGAAAGAAAGAAAGAAAGAAAGAAAACAGATTGAGAACGGAAATAAAGAAGAAAAAGAAGAAAAGAAAAAGAATTCAGTTATTAAGAAAATAAAAAGCAAGAATAATGTTTTAGACGACAATCAAATATATATTTTAGCAATAACTACATTATTGAACAGTGTGGAGAGCAAGATTTATTTGAAAAACCTTTTAAAATAAAACATTTAAAAGCTCTACAATCTTCAAATATTTAAATGCAATTTCAATCGCCATCTCTCTCAAAACGAAAAATATAAACACAAACGGATATTCAAATATGAACCATTTCAGACATTTTCTCTCATTTGGAGAATATGCTGCTTCTAGTTTAGGGCTAAATGTTTTCATGTACAATAGCGAGCTAATTGCAGATATCGCTTCATCGATTGTTTCAAGAGAGTATCATTTATATTCTTAATAACGCCTGCTACAGATGAAGCTATCATGGTTTCAAATGTTTCAAAATCTGGTGTTACACGGGAGCCATCGTGACGCTCCAGAATTTCTCGATTGGATCCTAAAATTCATTTTTTTTATTTGAAGGGCAATTTCTTTAATTTGAGGGTAAAAAATATCGTCCTTCCTATGAAAATGCATATTTTGGACGGAGTAGATATTTAGAAGAAATAATTTAATAGTATTACATACGGTAATTTTTACACAAACAATTTTTTTTTTCGGTGAGGGGAGAAAGATTACAGGCGATGAAGAGTGACTTGTTTACAATAATTCAATGCTAAAAACGACATTAGCGACTGTTAATCATCACAAAACCGGTAATGCGGCGTATCTGGTAGGATTGCAAAGGGATTATTGATATTGGGCAATCTGTGCAAAAGCAGACATTTAATTCATGCAAGAACTACAAGAACTCCTACAGAAGATATTGAAGAAAAACGAGAAGAAAGGAAAAATCAACAGCTACAAAAAGACATAATGCATGATTGTGAGCAAAAAGATGAGCCCAATTCGCAAATTTCAAATCAGAGATAGCAAAATCAAACAAGTAGAAAAATTTAAATATCTGGAAAATGTTTAAACAGAGGACAGAAAGTGCGACACTGAAATCCAAAGACGCATTGGAATAGCCAAAGATGCCTTCCAAAAGCTAAGCAGAGTATTAAGAAACAAAAAAAAATATTAGTTAGAAACAAAAAAAAAGACTACTTAACTGTTACTTGATGTCAGTCCTCCTATATGGCACTGAATGCTGGACAATCACCTGAAAGATGAAAAGACTTGAAGCAACAGAAACAAAGAAACGAGTACTGAACTGTTATTTAATATCAGTCCTCCTAAATGGCAGTGAATGCTGGAAATCTCCTCACAGATAAAGAAGAGACTTGAAGCAACAGAAATGTAGAAAGATGCTGAGGATACCATCGACCAAACATGCGAGCAGGTACGAAACTTTAGAGAGAAAAAAAGGAAACTTATACAGGGTACGATGGGTAAATTTTCACCATTTTATATTTTTAATTTCGCGCATGCGCGTTGTTTTTGATTTTGTCGACTGCACATTATAGTAGGGCCAGTTGGGCACCGTCTGTGAGAAAAAAAAAAAAACACCATGACGCATTTCACTCCCACAGTAATTTGTAAACGATATGCTACACTGCTTGGCATTCGCGCTGAAGTCTCAAACACAAACATTTCAGAATGTTTAGGTGTCAATTTGAAGAGAATGCAGATGATTCGGAAAGAGTTGGATGAGTCTAACGGTGATTACGAAGGTGTTTGGTGTGATCACTAGTGATGGCGATGTTATGCCTCCATTCATCTCCTCAGAGAGCCTCAGATTCAACACGTAGTCTACATCAAGTGCCTTCCGGAGGTAGTGCTACCCTGGGTCAACAGGGTGGCTGCTGGAAGACCCTGTTTCAGGGGACAGGATTCTGCACGATGCCATAGAATCAGGAGAATCCAAATATGGATGTCAGACAATTTCTGAGACTACATCACCCCTTACATCTGGTCATCTAACTCCCCAGACAACTCCCTTGATTATTATATGTGGAGCACACTTGAGTGAGAGACCAACAAAATTCCTTGTAACACCAAAGATGTGCTGAAGACAAGAATTATGGCAGCATACACTAACTTAAAATAGAAGACCGTCCAGAAGTCATCTGGAAGCCGTGATTGAATCCAATGGCGATTTTATTGAATAAACTTACTCTTTAGTATGTCAAAATAGTTTTGTGTAATTTTGGTAAATATATCTCTTAAAATGAGATATCAGTTTTATATACATTATTACGTAATTTAGACGACAATTTATCCATCGCACCCTGTACAGAATTTCAGGAAGTGAAAGTTGAAATTTCTAAGCCACGTAATGAAGAAAGAGGGCTTGGAAAATCCGATACTCACAGGACAGATTGAAGGCAAGAGTGACAGAAGAAAACAACGCATAAAAAAAGACAAAATTTATTAAGAGCTACGAAGGAAAGGAAATTGTGGAGAGCCATGATCACCTATGTCCTGAAGGGACACAGCGCATAAAGGAAGATTATTCCCGATTAATGGTATCAGTTGATGAAAAGCGTTCAGTATTGGGCAATCAGAAGTCTGTCGTCTTCCACCAGGACAACGCCAGACTCCACGCCTCTTTGTGCTAAGATAGTTGCGTACTGGATAATTGAGTCCCGTGCAATTGCGTACCAGACATTTGCGTCCTTAGACAAATGCGTGATTAGATAATGGTATACCTCTGATAATTTTTTAAGCATTTAAAAGCGATTACCATAAAATTTGAAAAAGACATACGTAGGAATAAAAGGAAAAAAAAATATTTTTGTTTAAAATGCAATGACAGATTAAAAATGTTGCGAGATCGCTCTATACATCGTTAGTATGTTTTTGTTTCATCGGCTTTTTTCTTATGATAGAGGTAAATTTTCCTCGTCCACAAATATTTTTCCACCAGTGTTTGATTTTCGGAATTTCGCCATAGGTTCGTAATAAAAATATAATCTATAAAATCCAACATCTACTAGATGTTTACTATTTACTATTGTCCTCATCTTTGTCGCCATATTTATTATAACGTTTCGGCCGTTGTACGTTCCGGCCTTTTTCAGGTGGTTGGAATGTCGAACTGAACCCTTTATTTCGCTCACGGGGGTAGACTGTTCTAGTTCCACGTGCCGTGTTTAATGGATTTCATTGCTGGTAATAATGGCGAGCCCATTGCTAAGCCCTTATCCTGTCGATGTGTGATCCCATTCAGTTGTTTGTGTACAGAAAGTTAAAATCTCCATCAGATTATCTATTGGAATACTGGTCCGTTCTTCTAGGGATGAGTCAGAGGTCAATCTGTCTCTGACTACTGAGAGTGCCTTCTCCGTGGGTACCTTGGTGAACAAACTCACTACGTCCAAGCTCACCATCTGGTTGGATAGGATTGGAGCATCTTTGATTATTTCCACGAAGTGGGCGGAGTTTCGGACATATGAAGGAGACTTTACGATCATTGGGTCAATAATATCTACAAGGAAGCGACTCAGAGGATGGCACACAGAACCTTGGCAACTAACAATCTGCCTGAGCTGAATACCGTCTTTGTGAATCTTGGTGAGACCGTGTATGTGAGGTAGCTTGGTGTAATGCTGCGATAACTGCCTATACGTCTTAGGAGCGAAGTGATCCTTGTTCTTGATTAGGATCTGTTACAGTTTGTGTTCCGTTTTCATTGTACTAGATGTTTGTGGTTTAAAAAAATAAATTTTTCTGTCTTTTTTTTATTTTGTGGCAACTATCTTTATGCAATTAAAGGTACTGGTGTGCAAATTTCTATATTAAACTCTTCAATTTTTTTTTTCTTTCAAAATTCATGTTAACTACCTTTTTGCTTGTTTAGAATAATTAAAACCTGGTTTGCAATTAACAACTCTTGAGAAAAGAAAGTATGGTAACTGCAAAAAATTTTCAGAGACACGCAATAATCCAGGGACGTAATTGTCTAGGGATGCAAATGTCCAAGTTTGCAATTGTCTGGGATGTAAATGTCCAGTACACAACTGTCCAAGAACCTTGATATTTACCTGATCCACGGACATAAATAGTGTCGAATTCAAAATACCAAACATCCTCTGCAGTCTTCTTCATTCCCTCCGTCAAGTTTCTGATGAAGCTACAATAATATTAGCGAAACATGTCAAATTTATAAAAGTTTTCTATTTTTCCGTATTATTTAAAATGTAAGCCTATACATATGCTTGATTTTATTTAAAAGGTCATGTTCCTTCAGGACGTAGGCGATCACAGCTGTCCACGGATTTCTTTTCTCTTTATTGTTCTGAAGAAAAATATTGGAGGGATCTCCCGTTGCATTCTGCACGGTTTTAAATTCGGCGTTTTTCATCTCTTAAATTGGTTGCCAACTTTCTTTTTTTTTTTTTTTACAGTGAGGTTCGTCCTGTATAAGTCCCCAAGAGCCATTCAGGATAGAGGGTTAGAAAGTAAGCTGCACAGTGAATGCAAACAGGTGAGAAACATAACGGTCAACAGTAGACTTGATCGGGTTAAGACTATAGTGATCCTCTTGGGAAAAACAACGCATTAATTACCTAGCGATCTTAAGTAAATGAATGACGCAATTCTCCGGAACGCAACTGTCCGTCGACCCTCTTTGTCGACCCAGCATAAATTGGTAGAACTTTACTGGCATATGCTAATAGACACGCTGTCATCACCCAACCTTGCACCTTATGATTATCATAAAGACTCGGGAACAAGATGACGCATAGATGATTGAAGAAATCAATTTACAAATATCTAAATTGTGTCTTTTTCACATAAAAACGATAAGTCAATGTAACAAAAATATGGAAACTTAAAACTACGATTGTCCCTGTCGTGATAGGGGTATTGTGTATGGCCAAGAAGGGTACCGAAACCCCTGGACAGATCAGCACCTCAGAACTACAAAGCATTACGTTGTACGGAACTGCATCTATCACCCGCAAAGCCCTCTCGACCTAAACGAAAACGTCCCAAATATATACCGGGTTTAACAGTAAAATTGTCCAACTCGTGTAACAGCATAATTGTCCAACTCGTGTAACAGCATAATTGTCCATCTCACAAAATGTTTAATATTTAAAAACTCTAAACAAATTGACTTTCTTTTTCTAGCTTTTCAGATAACACGTTTCGCCATCTTGATGTTGTTCATAATGACGGTCGTCTTCAAGTATAGAATCCAGAGGTTAGCAGTGAATATTTCGAAGACAGTAGGAAAGCGTAGTTCAGGTTAGCCGTGGATATCCCGGTAAAAGTAGCAGAGCATAGTTCAGTAGTTCTTCCTTCTGTTTTTTCGCCTGACAATTTGGCCGTGGACATTCGGAGACAAAATGGCCGCCTTTATATACGACGGATTGAATATTTTACGTCTTCTGATTGGTTAACCTTCTATTGGTAGACTATAAAGTGAGTCAACTCATTTTAACTTGCTCACTAGAACACATATATACACAAAAAACTGCAACACTTGACACCATTAGTCATAAGAATCACTGAAAAACCCTTTAAGTTATTCAGCTAGAAAGAGAACAGGTTAAAATTGTTTTGTGTCAGCCCCAGTATATCGTCCCAACTGAGCAATGGTGAGAGGAAAAAGATCACCCAGGACATCAGTAATGTTACCAACATTCATACTCTGGCTTCCAACCATCAAGTGAACGGTGTTTAAGTTTATAAAAGATGGAACAATAGAGAGGAAAAGTGGATCAGGAGGTCACAACGGCAAGAGGGATCAAGATTTCAACTTAGGGCTAAAGAGATCAATTAGAAAAGATACAACTCAATTCATATGGCACGTAAGAGAGGAGTTTCAGCTATGACTGTCAAAAGAGCAGTGTAAAAAGATTTGAAAATGAAATCGTAGGTGAAACGTGTGAGTCACTTTGTTACTTCAGGACAGAAAGTTAGAAGGTTAGAGGGACGAAGATCATCTTGAAAAGATGAAAATGATCTGATATAATAATAATAATAATAATAATATATATATATATATATATATATATATATATATATATATAATTGGACTTAATTCCATTCATGAGCTTCCGATCGCTAGCTATGATTAATTAATGATGAACATGCTACTTTCGTTTATTTCATCACGATACTTCTGTTAAGCTTGGAAAGTAATTATACATTCTTATTGTTCAGAACACAGTCCAATGATGTTATAAAAACCTCGGAAAATTTCAGTAAGATATCTTTAATCATTTCTAAGATACAACGTTTCAAAGCTTAATGTAACAATAGGACAATTTTGCTGTTACACGATTTGGACAATTTTGCTCTTACACGATTTGGACAATTTTGCTGTTACACCGGATACCTAACATACATGACTCTCCTACACTGCCGTTTTGACCCTTAGATCCCGGAATGGACTTAGTAAATAGACACTTAAAATTACTCTCTGATAAGACGATACCACCACCACCACTACTACTACTAATAATAATAATGATACCTCAGATCAACAACCATTTGACCTTGCATGTAGTATTGCTGCCATATATCGTCTGGGGCCCCTTCTGTTTGTCTCAAGGTCCTTGATAAAATCCAGAGACGGATATGCAATGTAATTGGCCCTGATCTGGCATCTCGTCTGCAGTCGCTCTCTCACAGAAATGCCGTAGCCTTCCTCTCTCTTTTTTACAAATACTTTCATGGTAACTGCTCCGATGAGCTGCTTTCGCTGGTTCCCAGACTTCATGAATTTAAGCGTTCAACTAGGCTGGCATCTCGCTCTTATCCTTTTACTGTCGAAACTGTTAAATGGCTATAATCTCTAACTGTTCAAATGTAATGTCAATCGACGTCTCCAGATGCCGTGATCTATCCCTTATCCTTCTCTTCATCCTTTCCTCTATCACTCCTCTTTGCTTTCGCTTCAACTCTCTGTAAGCCATTCCATGCTAGTGGCTTCCCGCCTTGCTTGGGGTGAAACGCTTAAAAAAAAAGAAGAATATCCGACATGTTCTTTCCTTTTTGAAATTGTCCTCAAATGAATAATTCTTGTTTCCTTTCCTATGTTTGCTACCCTATACCAAAATTCTTAACGGTGATAATCTTTTAAAAATTTGACCAACATCGTCTTACTAGTGTTTCTAGAGCTTTAGTTTGTGTTTTTTTTTTGTGTGTTTTTTTTTTAAGACACATCAACACCTTATGGGTCATTTAATATCGAAATGTTATTCTATTGTGAGCTTTAGTAACTTTTTTTCCAAAAATGTATTGCTGGTAATTTTTTCTAATGTATTTTTATCTTTTGACCCCAGTTTGGGGGTTCACTATTTGCCCATAGCTGGGACCCTAACAGGTGCACTGGTTCATGTTTCATTGGAAAAAATACTAAAAAAAGGAAATAATAAAGGAATTATTCGTTTTCTTTCAGTTAATTGGCACAAGGGTGTAGTTTACCGTCATATACAGAACGGCCGAAAGTGTTAAAATTACGACATTAGCAAATAAAGAAAGGTCAACATATTAACAACTGGTCTATACCAGGCGACCCAAGGAAGAGACAAATAATTGAAAGAAAGGAAACGAGAAAAGTAGAAAATGAATATTATTTCCAAATATTAGGAAACCATTTCTGATGGTATGAGCGAGATCAACAATCACTCTACTATTAATGGCACCATATTCTTGTTCTGTGGGAAAAACATTTCTTTGGCCTTTCACTTATCACGTCAAGCAAAGCGAACTTCGGCAGCAGTGTTGTATATTTAAGCTGTCGGTAAACAAGAAAGTTGCCTTAGCAGCGGTCGACACGAAACAACATCTGCACATGAAGTCCAGAATAAATATCTCTCGGCATTGTCTGCGATGACCATTAGTTTGAGAATGGCTAGTCACAACGAATGCTGTGTTGATCTTTAATGATTCTAGTGAGGGACATTTAACGTGAAAAAAAGAAAAACGAAAAACATTTGAGAAACTGATATTGCAAGATAGAAATTAGAAAAGGGTAAAGTTGTTTGTAAGAAAGAAAGAAAGAAAGAAAGAACGAAAGAAAGAAAGAGAGGGAGAAAATTCCCAAGTGATTTAGAAAGAGAAAAAAAAGGAAAAAAATGGAAGAATGTTCCTAACACTAGAACAAGAAAGAAAGAAAGAAAGAAAGAACGAAAGAAAGAAAGAGAGGGAGAAAATTCCCAAGTGATTTTGAAAGAGAAAAAAAAGGAAAAAAATGGAAGAATGTTCCTAACACTAGAACAAGAAAGAAAGAAAGAAAGAAAGAAAGAAAGAAAGAAAGAAAGAAAGAAAGAGAGGGAGAAAATTCCCAAGTGATTTTGAAAGAGAGAAAAAAGGAAAAAATGGAAGAATGTTTCTAACACTAGAGAAAGAAAGAAAGAAAGAAAGAAAGAAAGAAAGAAAGAAAGAAATTAACATTTGAAAAGAAACAAACATTTGGAAAGAAAGAAGGAAAGAATAAAGAAGAATTAAGTAAGAAAGAAACATTTGAAAACAAAGAAAGAAAGAATAAAAAAGAAACGAACATTTGCAAAGAAAGAAAGAAAGAAAGAAAGAAAGAAAGAAAGAAAGAAAGAAAAGGACAACTTTCTGAAAGTGGGTTTGAAAGACAAAAAATAAAGAGAGAAAATGGGTAAAATGTTTCTCAAAAGACCTTAAAGCAAATAAATAAAGAAAGAAAGAAAGAAAGAAAGAAAGAGAGAATTGCGAAATTAAATGAATGGGTGAATGAAAGAAATAAAAAAGAAAGATGGAAAGAAAATTTATTGAATGAAAATAAAAAAAAAAAAATCAAAGCAAAAAAAAACATATATTGAAATCTCATCCCAAGCAATGCAACTGTAAAATGACGACATCTTGCTTCCGGTCTAGTTTTACGCCTACTTCCGTAAAGTCTAATGTATCAAAGAGTTAAGCTCCTTAATACAATTACCACGAAAATATTTATATAAAAGGCACAGGGAACCTACGTTACGCGGGTGGGGAAATGACAGGAGCCGAGATGCCTGGCAAGGACCGATAACATTGCAGATTCTTCTTTGGATTTTGTCAAGAATTTCTAAATAGATAACAGAAGTACGATAATCGATATGACAGTAATATTCAACCCGGGGATGAAAGATAAACTTATAAATGTGTTAGATAAAATGTCTAGCACTGCTTAGATGTCCAGATTTCATCGTCGCAGACATAGTAATTAATTCAATATAACATTTTCATTTCAAGTCACCTGAAAACGTTAACCTGAGAAGTCAATCATATACATAAAATTCAAAACCGACCCAACAGGCATACTTAAAAACCCAACTAAACGTGAAATTTAAATAAATCATACTAGAAAGAATTTATCATCCATATCGAAAAACCCAACGACAACCCTATTTACATACTCACATCATCAAATCACCCGCCAACAATAATGAAGCAAATTCCACAATCAATTAACGGCAGGTTTTCTGACAATTTTTTTCAATGAAATCATTGTTAACGCACCCCAAAAGCATTTTAAACAACCCTAAAAGATAGCAAATTTTCGGCAACACTCACATACACACCAAAGAGTATAATAACAGGAAAAAGAAACATCACATGGTTTAAACCACAGTTCAACAAAAAAGGTAAAAACAAATGTAAGAAAAATATTCATTACATTCATACACAGATACCTGCCTCATTTAGCACTCTTCAGAAGATTTCACAAGAAACATAGTAAAACTCAGCTACAGTTGCCCCCACCCACGATAGCATAACAAAAATAATAAAAATGCACAACCGATAAATAACCAGCACTCACCCACAGAAACCAAACCCACCTGTAAATGCAAAATAAGGAACGAATGCCCATTAAATGGCCACTGCTTGTAAAACAATGTAATATACCAGGCCACTGTAAAATCGGCAGAAATATACATAGGAGTAAATGAAAGACTCTGGAAATAGATAGACTATGCACACAAGACAGCCTTTAAAAATAGTAAATACGCGAACATCAAAAAGCTTTCTAAACATATATGATAATTTAAAGACAACAACCAAATGACACAGCTTTACAGTTAATACTGATCTTCAAAATTTTAAATGAACGGATCCGGATAACTTACAAGGAATTTAGAACTAAACCCCTGAATTAATCTATGTGGGTAGATAGTTGTAGCTCCACTGCCCATGTCTAAGGATATCTCTTCAAAGGGTTCAGTTTGAAATTTCCTATGTTACCCAGATCGACATACACCTGATGAAAACTGGCGGAAACAATGACCGAAACGTAGTGGTAACAGCAATAAAAATAAGGGCATTAGAAAGCATGGAAATAGTATAAACAATAATGATAAATCCCCACCCCAGAAATTCAAACAGAAAAAAATATTTTATTCATCTTTATACAGTAAATCCCGGATTACGACAATTCGGGGGTGGTAACTCCTGTTAGGGTCCCAGCTATGGGCAAATATTTAGTCCCCAAAGAAACCAAAACACTTTAAGAGTATAAAAATTCGACAGTCTAAGGAGATAAATTGTTCTTATTCCAGTGTCTATAATTTGAGTATGTTTCGTATCATTTAATATACATCAGTCTTATTCATCTATGTGTTGCTAGTTTGTTTCTTTCACTAAATCATGGAACATCCAGCAACAAGACCTCTGATAAGAAGGATTTGAGACTTGTGGAACCATCTCTTAATTGCTGCTGTTCCCAGGTTCATCCTGATCTGGGGTGGCAGTACCTGTTAAGGTCCCAACTATAGGCAAATCATTAATCCCCAAACAAAAGTAAGACACTACGAATGTATAGAAATACATTTTTATAGTAAAAATACAAGCAATGCATTTTTATATAAAAAAAATTACCACCAATGCTTATGTATAATGAAAGTACCAAAAATAACTATTTATACTAAAATTACCAACAATACCTGTTGATAGTAAAATAAAAAAATTACAAAGCAAAATTACCAACAATACACATTTATCTTAGAATTACTAACAATCCTCAAACAAAGAAAAATACTTTGAAAGTATAAAAATATAGTAAGAATTGCCAACAATGCATTTTATCTGTAGTTGAAGGCATTCAAAGTATTTTGATTTCGGTATTAAATAACCCATATATATATATATATATATATATATATATATATATATATGGTGTTACAATAGCTTGGACAGATTGTAAATGTGAATTAAGTTTAAGGGTCTAATGATTTTTTTCTTTTTCTTTCAGATTTGGCGGACATTTGGGCGATATTATTTTTCACATATAATTGCTCTGACTTTAATAACATAATCCAATAAAGAATTAAATAAACTTTTACCAATAACATTGATTTATTTACTGCTGCCTTTTATCCGTCTGAATGAATCACCCTTATATATAATCCGTCTTAATGAAACACACTTTTTATATATATATATATATATATATATATATATATATATATAGAGAGAGAGAGAAAGAAAGAAAGAAAGAAAGAAAGAAAGAAAGAAAGAAATATAGTCTTAAGATGTGCTATATTTATGGGATAAAGTGCTCAATACCAGAGATAGAGCGTGTGTAAATATTATATATATATATATATATATATATATATATATATATATATATGAGTAGCCATGGTCAAAATCAAAATAAATAACAGAACTGTCTAACAAGCAGAATAAACAAAGTTTGCAATAAAAACAAAAAGGAACGGGGCAAAAATGAAACAATATCAAGCAAGCAAATAATATATTAACAGTAGGGAGACAAAAAATTAACAAAGTAAGAATACATAAAAATCGATACACAAAAGTAAGTCGAGACATGTGAACGAATCGTTCATTATTTGGAGAAGGCAGATCAGGATTGAGTCATGCCAAACTGCAAACCGGCATATTTCATTGACTTAAAAACATCCCAGCATGCATTTCTGTACTTCTGCCTAAAAAGGGGAGTGGCAAGTGTTCTGAAGTCATGCCTACCCAGACTGTTTTGCTTTGTTGGAATGAAATGTTCAAGTCGGGTATGTCTGGGTCTCTTTCAGCAATGCAGGCATAGCGACGGGGGATTATGTCCTGCAAATAACGATGAACCGGGACAAGTTCATTTATATCCCTGGCATACTATCTTGTCGTGGTCGCAACATGTTGATGATCGTGGACGGTCGTCGCCCCTCTGCTGGTTCTGTAGGGCCGCGGGGTCGGGCGATCGTAGTTTGGTTGATCTGATCGGCGGATTTCGTTTCATTGATCATCCGGGGATAGGTGAGATGTGAACGTGGGCTCTTAAGTGGTCGTCTACCCGGGTATCTACCTACCTGGATAGAATGTTGATGACAAGGGTCTATTTAGATTTGAGAGATTGTCCCATATTCCCATATTTAGGCTATTCGGACCATAGACTTGTCTGTACCCGGATGGCATTAGGTGCTAGGCCTGGAATGAATGAATACTGGACAGGTGAGATTTTTGGCAATAGATTAGTATAGCGGGAACTAGTGGGGGCGGTTATTGGGAATAATTGGTGGGAGAAGCTTAAGGGTAGCATTACGTTCTTCACCACCAAATACAGCTAACAATTCGCACTAGATAAGGTTAAAAGTGAAGACTCTTAACAGTATATATATATATATATATATATATGAAGAAATATAGTCTTAAGGTGTGATATATTTATGGGATAAAGTGCTCAATATCAGAGATATAGCGTGTGTAAATATAAATATAAAAGTGTACATTGAAATCAACACTTAGAGGCGATAGTCTGTTTCATGCTGGGTGCAATCTTCAGGCCTGACAATTGCGTCCAGCCTGAAACAGAATGTCGCCTGTAAGTGTTGACTCAAATTTTCACTTATATATATATATATATATATATATATATATATATAATTTTGGTGCTAATAAAATATTAAGTACATATTAATAAATATACATATTATCCCTCACCGATAGCAAGACTCGGAGTTTCATGCGCAACACAATCTTCAGGTGATGATTATAGACTGACCGTTACAAATTTAAATTTTAATAAAAATATCTGGTTGCTGCAAAGTTGGCGCTCTATACTGTTTTTTTCAAACACGGTCAGCACATTGTGACTGTGTTCATAATTGATATTATTTTTTTCTTTTTTATTAATAATGCTTCCATTATTTTTAGCCAAATGGCTAAATTTTAAGTTAAAAAATTAAATGCAAAAAAACTATATGCAAGAAAAGTCTTCACTTAGAAATATCATAAATAAATACACAGCTCCCGTTGACAAAAACAAAAAAATTAAATTAATTGCTTATTACAAAAAATTTAAAACCATTAACAACATTGTCAAAAATGATAATTCACCTGCAAGATCTACATTATAGAGAACCAAAATATAATTTATGAATTTAAATGTCCCTTAAGGAGCTGTGTCTTTGACCAATCCAAATTTATAAATAATTATATTTGGATATACAAGAAGATTCATGTCACCTTTCTCTGCATATAGCTCAATTAGGTCTCATTTAAATACACATGGAGACCTACCAAATCCTACCCGTAATATGCTTGTTGATAATACAAATATAACAGCATCATCCACATGTAAAAAAGACTAAAAATAATGCAAGCATTATTAATAAAAAAGAAAAAGCCAACACTCATTAATATCAACTATGTGTTGGCTGTGTTTAGAAAATAAAACATTCCTGTAACTTTAGATATATACATAAAACAATCGATATATTCAGTTAAAAGTAAAATAAAATTTATCCTTGGTAATGGCTAAAAGTGTATCCAAAAGGTGTGTGGAAAACATTCAGACAATTTTTATACAATTTATGCCCTGAAAAGAAAAAAATTATACGAACATATGAGAAATTATATCAAAAACTCAACCACCACAACTTGTCAGTTGTTTTCAATGAAACTTGCATACTCAACGTTTTGTGCTCATTTTGCTTAGTTCTTTTTTCGTAACAGATTTCATGTTTAGTATAGAGCTTAGAAAAAATTCGCAGTGTGAGATAGGCAAGAAGTAAGGCATGTAGCAACATCAACACGGCGAAGGGCACGCCTTTAAAGGCAAGGAAGAGCAAAAATATTTTAAATCAAGTGATAGCGATTGCTATATGAGTTGTACGATTTTTTAATCAGGCACGGGCAACGCCGGGCCATGCTCCTAATACATATATATATATATATATATATATATATATATATATATATATATATATAAAGACATTTTATGTTTAACATTCTTTTATAGATACAAGTATTTAAGTAAATGCTCTGTTTATAATAAACAGTATTAAATAACATTTACCGGCCTGAATGTCCGAGAAATTTTCATAGAAAATATTCGTCCTTTGTATCTATAAAAAGAATGTTAAACATAAAAATGTCTTTAATAAATTGTCGGACTTTGTCCATTTCTTAATATATATATATATATATATTTGATATATTTAGGTAGGCAGAAAATGTCATCAAATAAGGAGTGAAATTTTATTTTCTCAATTAGTGTTTATCCAATACAAGGCCCAAGGGCCACCCAAGGTAGAGGATAACTTTTTGGAGTTGTATTAGCGTAAGAAAGTGCAAGTTAACAGGTAAGATAGCTAATTCTAGACTTAAAGAAGTCAAGATTTAATTAGCGAATACAATTTTAGAGTTTAGGTGGAGACGTTAGAAGTATATCGTTCAAGTAGACTTTAGAAGGAACCGGAAACACAATTCTAAACAGGAAACGAGAGATAAAGCTTCAAAAGAAGGAGTGTCCGTCAAAAATTGTCCAATATTCATTTCTTATTAATACCCTGAAGAAGACTTCAGAAAGTCGAACGCTTCGACAATATTTATTGTACTTTATACAATTTCTAACGGAATTTCCTCCTTGTGTGAGAAATATTACTCGTAACCTGGTAATGTCGATCAATAAAATTAATCGACAATATACCAGTTGTCTTTAATAACATTTATCTTAAACAGTATATATATATATATATATATATATATATATATATATATATATATATATATATATATATATATATATATATATATATATATATATATATATATAATATTAGTGGAAAATATACATACATATGAAAAATATATCTAAAAATTCCCATACATGTATATTTTCAGAAAAAAAATTTCCAAGAGGAAGGATCCAGGTAGAACTCAATGTCTAGGACAGAGTAAGGATATAATAAAAAGGCTTAAGCACTAATATTCCATGGTCATAATTTATTCCATTGGAATCGTAAATACGATCCAAATCATCAGACCTACAAATTCAAAATGAAAACAGAAAAAAACAACTCCGGAAATCAAAACAGAATTTAGATTTTAGAATTTATATATATATATATATTTTAGAATTTATATATATATATATATATACACGCCAAAATAAACAAACACTGAAATATTTGTTAAAATCATACACGTTATAAAGTGCACAAATTCGAGTAGGAAAACCAAACTTTAAAAGATAAGAAAACTGATGTTGTGTTCCGGCGAGCGTTCTTAACTTTTAATATATATATATATATATATATATATATATATGGGACGAATACAGAGACCTGGTGCACCGAAAGCCACAAGGTTCCCAAACGACCATCCGCAGGTTTTGAATTCAGAGTTGTCCTTCTCCTAGACCAGTTGCCATCCAAGGCTATAGAACCCAGTCTGTTCTGCTATTTTATCCATACGTTTCCCAAGAGTATTAGCACGTAAGTGAATGTAACGGATTCGACTGGAATTCGAACTCGGCTGTGCGATTCCTCAATCCAAGCCGCTATCCATTACTCCACCGTGCCTCCTCAAAAAGTGTGGATGGTCCTGCACGAAACCTTCACCACTATAATCAAATCTCATGTGCCGGTGTCGGGCTGTCGGTTTCCTGGAAATTGATCTGCTTGACTCTCGACGGGAGAGTCGATTATATATTTATATATATATATATATATGGTTATAACTTATTTACTAAGAGATTTCGGTCTAAAGAGATGAGTATGTCGATATTCACGAAATAAATCTTTCAGTTTTCCTTCTTAATTATTATTATTGTTATTATTATATTCGGTTATATACATATTCGGATATATATATATTCATTTTTTGTTTCATCTTTTGGAAGTGCTATCTGATGATCCGGCGTCCTTTAAAAGGGCTCTGGTGAAATAAATTATTATAATGGAACCTTAAAGTTCCAGGGTTATGGCATTACGGGTCGATTATATAACCTAATACAATCATTCCTGTCAAACCGCGAATTGAAGGTCGTTCTCAACGGATTCTCCTCCAGTTCCTATCCCACGAACGCAGGTGTCCCTCAAGGCTCCATCCTAGGCCCCACTCTATTCCTTATCTACATAAATGACCTTCCTGACGCCGTAACTTCCCAAGTAGGCATCCTCGCGGATGACACCACAATTTATTCCTGCCTCAAAAACAAATCTAGTGTCACTGACAAAACTCACCTTGCCGTGCGTCTCGAAAAGGACCTCCAATCGATTGTGAACTGGGTTATGAATTGGCTGGTCAACTTCAACGCTTCGAAGACAAAACTGCTCTCTATTAATCACCACAGAGAGCCTTCCCTTCCCGCCATTAGAATATCTGACGCTCAACTTCTCGAGAGCAACTCTCTGCGGCTTCTCGGTCTCTCGTTGACTGCTGACCTGAGATGGAATAAATACATCGAGTCAATGGCCTCGTCCACTGCGAGGAAAGTTGGCTCCCTGAGCCGCGCCAGGAAGTTTTTCTCCTCGGAGTCGATCCTCCAGATCTACAAATCAACAATTCGCCCTTGCATGGAGTATTGCTGCCATATATGGTCTGGCGCCCCTTCTGTTTGCCTCGGGGTTCTTGATAGGCTCCAGTGGCGGATATGTAATATGGTTGGCCCTGCCATGGCGTCTCGTCTACAGTCACTTTCTCACAGACGCGCCGTCGCCTCCCTTTGTCTGTTCTACAAATACTTTCATGGAAATTGCCCCGAGGAGCTGCATTCGCTGGTTCCCAGACGTCATGAGTTCCAGCGTCCTACGAGGCTGGCATCCCGCTCTCACCCCTTCACTGTCGAAACTCCTAAATGTAACCGTCTCTTCTACTCTAATAGCTTCATGTCTCGCACCTCTCGCCTGTGGAACTCCCTTCCCTATTCCTGTTTCCCTGTGAACTATAATCTCCAGATATTCAAGTGTAATGTCAATCGTCATCTCCAGTTGCCTTAATCTATCCACTACCCTCATCCTTTCTTCTATCACTCCTATCTGATCTTGCTATTTTCTGTAACCCCTTGCATCCTAGTGCTAGTGGCTTCCCGCCTTGCTTGGGGTGAAACGCTTAAAAAAAATATAACCGAATGAATAAATATAGATATGTATAAGAGCGATCGTATACGAATGCATAAAAACACGACTCAATGTTAAGTAACAGATCTATTTAATACATATATCAAGAAATATCGATAATATCTTACATTAATTGCACAAATCCGAGTTGCCTAAACAGTTTTCAAGTACTTTAATTATTCTATTTATTAATTCATTTATATTGAATATATAATAAAATAATATGAATAAAAATTAATATAATAATTCTAAACTTGAAAATTTCTTAGATATGAAACTCAGAGATGGTCAGTTATCATATATATTTCTTAACACACACGCACACGCATATATATATATATATATATATATATATATATAAGATACGCAAAGATCGCGTTTTTGCTAATAATATGATTTCCACTAGAAAATACACCGTTTACACAAACACCTGTCGATGAGTAATTCTCATTTTTCTGTTTATTTCTTGATCCGTTGATGAAGGACACAGGCGTGTTCGAAAGTTCCCGACTTAAAACCATTCTTTCCGTGCTTCATTTCTGTTACATGGTTAATAATTAATATTTAATAAATGTTTTTCGTAATGATTATATTAGACCCTTTCATTAGTCCTTGTTTTATAAACTAACCTATCTATTTTACATACTATAAGAATCACACAGGGACCATTTCTTCTAATTATATATATATATATATATATATATTTTATTAATATATATATATATATATATTTTTTATGTTTAACGTTGTTATTTCATAGATAAATTTTAATAAATGTTGTTTAAAAACATTGTATAAATAAAATTTGCCGGCCTGATATGTCTTTTAATAAATAAATTGTCGGACGTTGTCCATTTAATATATGACGTCATTTGGAACCATTCGATACGCCAGAGCAGTTATGAATGTACGAGATTCAAAAAACCAATCGGAGTTTATAAGGTAAATTTACCTTGTAAACTCCATTGGTTCTTTGTAGCTTAAATCGGTAAGGCACGTCAGCGTATATGACGGTTCCGTAAATGACGTTCGAATATATTCAAAGAACGAAAAATTTTCTATGAAAATTTATTTAACATTCAGGCCGGTAAATGTTATTTAATACTGTTTATCATAAACAGAGCATTTGCTTAAATACTTGTATCTATGAAATAACAACGTTAAACATAAAAATATGTCTTTAATAAATAAATTGTCGGACCTTGTCCATTTCTTAATATATATATAATCATTTCTTTAAAAATTATAACATAAATAGCACACAGGGACCCTTTCTTCTAATTATATATATATATATATATATATATATATGAAGAAATATAGTTTTAAGGTGTGCTATGTTTATGGGATAAAGTGCTCAATATCAGAGATAGAGCGTATGTAAATACAAAAGTGAACATTGATTTATTATTGTTTTCGGTTTTTGATATTTTATTAACGTAGTAAAAACTATCAAACAACAAATTATTAAACAAGGGAACTTAATTTAATCCCATTTTTTAAAATAAGTTAATAAAACATCGAAAACCGAAAAGAATACTAAATATATAAAATAAAGAATGAAAATAAATAAAAACAAGTAAAACAAATTAACCCCCAAAAATAAATAAATAAATAAGTAAATAAACAAACAACTCCCGCTAAAATAACTGCCAGAATGGACTACCCAAATGCACCAGTGACCCGTAAATAGTCGAGAAAAAAACCCAACACTCGCGGCCTGACGAGTGCGTCCAGCATGAAACAGCCTGTCGCCTCTGAGTTTTCCCTTCAATGTTCACTTTGTATATATATATATATATATATATATATATATATATATATATATATCGAAAGACAGACAGACAGATGGAAGTGAACGTTTTTTGAGCGTAAGGAAATGAGATACAAAGCGCGCTCAAAAAATATCTGTCGCTTGGAACGGCCGGTTTGTTTATTATACTTGGCTTTTCTGACATGTTATAAGCAACAAATATCGTGAATGTCTATTGATGTCTTTGAGATTTCGTTCCTTCAGCGATGTCTGGTTCTGCTTCCTCACCATTCAGCGCAGATCTTTTGGAACCGTTTCTTCATTATTATGCTCTTCGATTTTTGCCTTCCCCGTTTTATTTACTTATTTATTTTAGATTGTCTGCCTTCAGATTTCTTGTAAGTCCAATCTTTTAGGGATAATGATAGGCACTCGTATGATCACTTCTGTCCGTTGCATATTTGCCTAGATAAGTTCTTTGGCGGTTTGCAATTGAATAATAAGTTTTCAGGAAGATTGGGAGAAGACAAAAATGGAAAGAAAGAATAGATAGGGAAATAAAAATTTTGAATGTGGGATGGAAAGAAAGAAAGAAAGAAAGAAAGAAAGAAAGAAAGAAAGAAAGAAAGAAAAAGTAGGGGAATAAAATTTGGAAAGTGTGGAGGGGAGAAAAGAAAGAAAGAAAGAAAGAAAGAAAGAAAGAAAGAAAGAAAGAAAGAATAGATAGAGAAATAAAATATGGAAAGTGGTGAGTGGAGAAAGAAAGAAAGAAAGAAAGAAAGAAAGAAAGAAAGAAAGAAAGAAAGAAAGAAAGAATAAGTAGGGAAATAAAATTTCGAAAGTGGGGAGTGGAAAAAGAAAGAAAGAAAGAAAGAAAGAAAGAAAGAAAGAAAGAAAGAAAGAAAGAAAGAAAGAATAGGTGGGGGAAATAACATTTGGAAAGTGGCGAGTGAAGAAAGAAAGAAAGAAAGAAAGAAAGAAAGAAAGAAAGAAAGAAAGAAAGAAAGAAATGCTTGAAAAATAGAAGTAAAAATGAAAGGTAGAAAAATTCATCTGAATAAAATGGCGCCAATCAAGCCTCGTTCCCGCCTTTTCTGTCGTATTCCGCCAGCTGATATTGTATCCGCATTACTTTCAATATGGAAGCACAGCGGATTGCCCAAAAGCTTTGAATGTGATTGTTCCTGGGAATATTTGCAAGATTCCTGGAGTATCTAATTCTTAGCATGTTTGGCCTTGTCTTCACTGAAGAGTTGCGAGGACACGTGAGCAAAAAAAAGATTTCTTTTTTCTTTTTATTTATCTATTTTTATCTTTTTTTAATAAATCTTACTGAATATATGGGCTGAGGAAATACAGTCAGATTTGGTCAACCTATATTTTTTTTATCTTTTGGGGAATTGCATTCAATCACGCACACGCATACGCACGCGCACACACGACCCCCTCCCCCCGCCTGCGTTCTAGTGGCATTATCACCTTGCATGGGTGAAACGATTAAAAAATATAGATAGTGTTGGAGTCTAAGATTATGAATTTTGTGTTTTTTGATATTAGAAGGGCTGACACAACACACGAAAATTCTAATATCAAAAACACAATAACAGATATGAACAGACTGAGATAGATAGATAGATAGATAGATAGATAGATAGATAGATAGATAGATAGATAGATAATGAACATCCTAAGATAGATAGATAGATAGATAGATAGATAGATAGATAGATAGATAGATAGATAATGAACATCCTAAGATAGATAGATAGATAGATAGATAGATAGATAGATAGATAGATAGATAGATAGATAGATAATGAACATCCTAAGATAGATAGATAGATAGATAGATAGATAGATAGATAGATAGATAGATAGATAGATAGATAATGAACATCCTAAGATACATACATACATAATGAAAATCCTAAGATAGATAGATAGATAGATAGATAGATAGATAGATAATGAACATTCTAAGATAGATAGATAGATAGATAGATAGATAGATGAATGGATTGATGTTAGACGACACTGAACATCACTTTTCTTTAAAACTTCCTCGTTGCTCACTTGCATGCAAAATCTTCACAATATCCTTCTGAATAACTACACAACATCCCTTTTCAAGGCAGTGAAATGAGAATGGTCCTTATTTTAGAGGGTTTATTCCAAAATAAAGAACTCTCTTGAAATATTTTTCACCATTTTGTTTCACACCCCAACCTTATTTGCTGTTATTTAATACTTCTGTTTATTTATCCCGATCCATAACGAGTCCCGTAATTCGGAGGGGCAACACGTGTACTGCAGCCGCTATAGAAGTGGTGGGCCTTGAGCAAGATAGCCTGACGCAGCCCATCCCTCTTCAGGCTGGTTTCAGGCAAATTAATATCATGAATTCATACCAAACGTAGGGGAATGTAAGTAACTCGACTGGAATTCGAACTCGGCTTTTCGATACCTCAGTCCGAGCCGCAGTACATTACTCCACTGAACATCTTGATTATTTATATTTAACTTTATTTTTTTTTATTTTGGTGATTGGGATCGTAACACTAGTGCCCTGCTTTTGCAACCTTGTGCCAGTTATCTATTATCTCTCAAATATTTCATATATTCATTTATTTTGTTTCATTTTGTGTGTCGTCTGTTTTTGCCTTTTTTTCTGATTAATTTTCTATTCGTTCATGGCGGTCTTTTATCGTGTTTTGATAGCGATTTTTTTTCCCTTTGTATTTTCTCTTATTCTTTATTTCTTTGTCATTTTTCTTATTCTTTGTCTACTATCTTTTCATCTTTCCTCTCATTCGTTCGATACACTTATCTTTGTTCTTCTTTTTTTCCTGTCATCGTTTTCTTTCTCCATTCTTTTTTTTTTATTTTAACTCGATTCTTCACCCATCCGATCTTTCTGACTTTCTTTAAAATTTCTTTCACTTTCTTTTTTTCTTTCTTCCTTTTACTTTCTTTCTTTCTTTCTTTCTTTCTTTCTTTCGTCACTCTCTTTTTTTCTGTCTTTATTTCCGTCACGCTTTTTTTCTTCCTTTCCTTCTTTATTTGTCCCATCGTTAACATTTTCTTTCTCACGATTTTTCCTTTCATATTGCTCCGTTTTTCTTTCCAGTCAATCTGTATATTTCTTTTCCTTACTTTTTTTTTTATTTATTTAAATCTATTCATTCGTTTTCTCCGGATACACATGCTCAGATTACGCTTCATTCTTTTTTTCTTTCTTCCTTTTTCTTTCTTTCTTTCTTTCTTTTTTCTTTCTTTCTTTCTTTCTTTCTGTCTTTCTTTCTTTTCGTCCTCTTTCCCAACCCACTGATTCTTTTTTTTTTTAATTTTATTCTTTTCTTCTTGCCTACACTAAATAATTTCATTCAAATTTTGTTCTTTTTTCCACATCATTCATCAATTCTTTCTTTCTTTCTTTCTTTCTTTCTTTCTTTCTTTCTTTCTGTCTTTCTTTCTTTTCGTCCTCTTTCCCAACCCACTGATTCTTTTTTTTTCATAATTCTTATTCTTTCTTCTTGCCTACACTAAATAATTTCATTCAAATTTTGTTCTTTTTTCCACATCATTCATCAATTCTTTCTTTCTTTCTTTCTTTCTTTCTTTCTTTCTTTCTGTCTTTCTTTCTTTTCGTCCTCTTTCCCAACCCACTGATTATTTTTTTTCATAATTCTTATTCTTTCTTCTTGCCTACACTAAATAATTTCATTTAATTTTTATTCTCTTTCCCACATCACTCATCAATTCTTGCTTTCTTTCTTTCTTTCTTTCTTTCTTTCTTTCTTTCTTTCTTTCTTTCATTCTTTCTTTATTTCTTTCTTTCTTTCTTTCTTTCTTTCATTCATTCTTTCTTTCTTTATTTCTTTCTTTCTTTCTTTCTTTCTTTCATTCATTCTTTCTTTATTTCTTTCTTTCTTTCTTTCTTTCTTTCTTTCATTCGTTCGTTCTTTCTTTCTTTCTTTTCGTCCTCTTTCCCAACCCACTGATTCTTTTTTCATAATTCTTATTCTTTCTTCTTGCCTACACTAAATAATTTCATTCAATGTTTATTCTCTTTCCCACATCACTCATCAATTCTTTCTTTCTCTCTTCCTTTCTTTCTTTCTTTCTTTCTTTCTTTCTTTCTTTCTTTCTTTCTTTCTTTCTTTTCATCCTCTTTCCCAACCCACTGATTCTTTTTTTTCATAATTCTTATTCTTTCTTATTTCCTAAATAATTTCATTCAATCTTTCAATCTGTTTTCCATCAATTCTTTCTTTCTTTCTTTCTTTCTTTCTTTCTTTCTTTCTTTCTTTCTCTTTCATCGTAATCTTTTCCCTCCACGTGTATGCTTTCTTTTTTCTATTTTCCCTATCTCTAACAATAAACCCTTCAGCCAGAGAAAACACTTTTTTTCTCCTTTATCTTATGTCCTTCTTTCATGCCATTATCTTACGTCGCTTGGCTCCATTCATACTCTCCCCTACTTACTCTCCAGCTGCTCTCCCCTGCCAAAAGCCACAAGCCATGAACTCGACGCAACAAAAATAATTCACATTTACCAAAAACGTAGTCAGATAGTTTCCCGACCCGTTTTTTTTTCACACATTTATATACATTCTCTGCACACGAACTCCCACGCAACTCTACAGAATTACATGAATTTTTATAGAATCCTCTCCCACTCTCTCTTACTCGCCTTCTCTCTGCATATATTTTCTCTCTTTCACTTTTTCTCTCTCTCTTTTCACACACACACACGCGCACGCATAAACGCACACACACAGACATATATATATATATATATATATATATATATATATATATATATGCAAGTAAATGAAATTATTTATTCATAGAAGAAAATAAAATACTGACTTTTCCCAAAGTGCATACATTGTTATATAATAGATTAGTTTAATTTCTATTCCTGATACATATATACATAAATACATACGTACATTATATATATGTGTGTTTGTATGTGTGCGCGTGTGTGAATGTGTGTGCGCGTGTGTTTTGAACAATAAAAATATTAAAAAATAAAAATTTTCAGACACACGGGGTTGTATATTAGTATTTTTGTTTTTTTGTTTTATTATTTCAGTTAGGTTCCTCGACGAGTTTCGGCCAGCATGGCCATTATCAGGATAAAAACAAAATTCTTGCCTGTTAGAAGCAATGAACTACAGGAGTGAATGGCTGTTTCTGAAGAAAGTGAACTTCATCTGTAGTTTCCATTCGTTTTTTCTCATTAATTTTGGTCAGTCCTTGTGTTGGTCAAACGGCCTCTTTCAAGTTGTTTACAAGAGAGGGTGGGGGATTCCTGACTTTAAGAGCACCTTCCTTGGCTATTTTCACACACACACACACACACACACACACACACACACACACACACACACACACACATATATATATATATATACACAAGTATAACATATTCATATATATATATATATATATATATAATAACATATATATATATATATATATATATACCCAATTATAACATATTTATGTTATAATTTATATATATATATATATATATATATATATATATATAATTTTTATATATATATAATTTATATATATATATTTATTTTATATATATATATAATTTATATATATAAATATAAAAGTGAACATAGAAGCGACAGTCTGTTTCATGCTAGATGCAATCGTCAGGAGTGTTGACTTCTATGTTCACTTTTATATTTACACACGCTCTATCTCTGATATTGAGCACTTTATTCCATAAATATAGCACACCTTAAGACTATATATATATATATATAAATATATATATATATATCCAAGTATAATATATTTATGTTTTTAAATAAATAATTATATATATATATATATATATATATATATATATATATATATATATATATATATATATTAGAAGAAAGGGTCCCTGTGTGCTATTTATGTTATAATTTTTAAAGAAATAATTATATATATATATATATATATATATATATATATATATATATATATATATATATTAATTAGAAGAAGTGGTCCCTGCGTGATTCTTATAGTATGTAAAATAGATAGGTTAGTTTATAAAACAAGGACTAATGAAAGGGTCTGATATAATCATTACGAAAAACATTTATTAAATATTAATTATTAACCATGTAACAGAAAGGAAGCACGGAAAGAATGGTTTTAAGTCGGGAACTTTCGAACACGCCTGTGTCCTTCATCAACGGATCAAGAAATAAACAGAAAAATGAGAATTACTCATCGACAGGTGTTTGTGTAAACGGTGTATTTTCTAGTGGAAATCATATTATTAACAAAAACGTGATCTTTGCGTAATTCCTCGCTGAGCAAGATTTTTTATGAAAAAAACTTCAATTTAAAATCTTGATCGGTGTAAGAGTGTTAGGCCTGTCTATTATTAGTAGTAGGGGGAGTGGTGGGAGCAAGATCGTAAATATAGAGGAAAAATGTTACAGGTTGCGGAGTGGGGGTGACGTCTCGCGCGTAGCCAGTGTAACCGAAAATTGTTCCAATTTGTCAATTTCAGAGAGAAAGTTTAGCATAAAACAGTGTCACCTCTGAGTGTTGACTTCAATGTTTATTTTTATACATTAGTTGCATTATTCGGACTTTTGTCCTCATCTTGTTCGACATTCCAACCAGCTGAAGAAAGCCGGAGCGTACAACGGCCGAAACGTTGTAATAAATATGGCGACAAAGATGAGGACAATAGTCCGAATAATGTAAATAGTGTACATAATACCTCATCTCAGAAATATAGACAGATACTGAAAGGCCGAAACGTTGTAATAAATATGGCGACAAAGATGAGGACAATAGTTCGAATAATGTAAATAATGTACATAATACCTCATCTCAGAAATATAGACAGATAGTGAAGGGGCGAAACGTTGTAATAAATATGGCGACAAATATGAGGACAATAGTTCGAATAATGTAAATAATGTACAGAATATCTCATCTCAGAAATATAGACAGATACTGAAGGGGCGAAACGTTGTAATAAATATGGCGACAAAGATGAGGACAATAGTTCGAATAATGTAAATAGTGTACATAATACCTCATCTCAGAAATATAGACAGATACTGAAGGGCCGAAACGTTGTAATAAATATGGCGACAAAGATGAGGACAATAGTTCGAATAATGTAAATAGTGTACATAATACCTCATCTCAGAAATATAGACAGATACTGAAGGGGCGAAAAGTTGTAATAAATATGGCGACAAAGATGAGGACAATAGTTCGAATAATGTAAATAGTGTACATAATACCTCATCTCAGAAAGACAGATACTGAAAGGCCGAAACGTTGTCATAAATATGACGACAAAGATGGGGACAATAGTTCGAATAATGTAAATAATGTACATAATACCTCATCTCAGAAATATAGACAGATACTGAAGGGGCGAAACGTTGTAATAAATATGGCGACAAAGATGAGGACAATAGTTCGAATAATGTAAATAATGTACATAATACCTCATCTCAGAAATATAGACAGAAACTGAAAGGCTGAAACGTTGTAATAAATATGGCGGCAAAGATGAGGACAATAGTCCGAATAATGTAAATAGTGTACATAATACCTCATCTCAGAAATATAGACAGATGCTGAAAGGCCGAAACGTTGTAATAAATATGGCGAGAAAAGATGAAGACAATAGTCCAAATAATGTAAATAATGTACATAATACCTCATCTCAGAAATATAGACAGATACTGAAAGGCTGAAACGTTGTAATAAATATGGCGACAAAGATGAGGAAAATAGTTCGAATAATGTAAATAATGTACATAATACCTCATCTCAGAAATATAGACTGATACGTTTATTTTTATATTTACATGCATTCTATCTCTGATATTTAGCACGTTATCCCATAAATATAGCATACCTTAAAACTATATATATATATATTCTCTTAGCTATTTATACTAAAAATTGAAACCGACCCTTAATAAAATTAATTGAATACTGTACAATACTCTACATGAATTTTGAATACTGCATAAATACTAAACATTATAACTAATAATTTTAAATAGTTTTTTTTTTAAATAATTAAACATCTCAATAAATTAATTACCTTCCTTGACGTTGCTGCACGTGTATGTTTACACTAGAAAATTTAAAAATTATACAATACATAAGTTTAGCGTTTTTCACTTCAAAATTAAAAAAATTAATTTTCAGATGAACACAGCAATTTTGTCTCAGCAAAACAAGACCTTAAAGATGAATGTTTTTCACTTCACAATTAAAAATTTAATTTTCAGATAAACACCATTTTGTCTTAGCAAAAACAAGACCCTGGAGATGACATTGTGCTAATGTCGAAAATTTCAGGAATAAAAATGAATATAAATCAACATGGTAATTTTTTTTTCCTTCCCTTAATAAGGATACTAAGAAACTCGACTGTAAATATGAATGGATCCTATTAAGAAATAACAGGCTTTGCTAAGATATATTCGCTACTTGAAATATTTGAAACAAAAATTTTAAAGGAACATTTCATTCATAAATGGTTTGTTATTTTTAAAGTAAGTGTATTTACTTGTCCCCCTTCCCTGATCAGGTTGTGACACAAGGTCGGTTTTTAAGGTGGGGTCCCGAGTGTCTTTACTCTGGCCGCTGGTCCAAGCTGGTCATAGATTGTCCAGGCCGGAGCCGGTTCAAGCCGTGATACCACCAGCCCAGGGACAAGCCCTGTTCTAATTTGACAGTTGAACTCTCTTCCTCTGAGCAAAGAGGAACCCGGACGAGGCTCTGCTGAAAGGCAGAGTCCCTTTCGGGGAGGTTGACTAACCCTGAACCCGTTTATACGGGTTTGAAAGGGAATATTTTTGGCCGAGCTTACGACTACCCAAGTTAGATGCAAACTCATGATCTGTAATATATATTATCTACTTCTAGGTGATATCACTCTTCAGATTTAACTAATTTGCATATTGATTTTAAAAAAGAGTATATTTCATTAATCAACTGTCCTTCATTAGTGTTCTTTTATTCAAGGATTGTTTTGATTTTCATATCAAAAATAGTTTTGTTTAGAAATATCATCTGATATAATGAAGAAAAGTGTTTGAAATTTGCATTTTACTTGGCCTTCAAAAAGTTGGCATCTATTTATACATAGAAGGACAAGAATCAAAACTCACTTAATAGTTGGGCATTATTTCGCTAGAACAATTGCGACTAATTAGTAAATTCGATCCTCACTGGGTGTTCCTTTCTTCCTCATTGTGGTACATCTAAGCTACGCTTAGAAAATAACCATAAATATATAAATGCATATACACGCACGCACTCACATACATATATATATATATATATATATATATATATATATATATATATATATATGTGTGTGTGTGTGTGTGTGTGTGTATTAGTTACTTTTCTTACAGAGGTGTGTGTTTGTATGTGTGTGTATTAAGAGAGAGAGAGAGAGAAGGAAAGGGAGATAAATTATTTTTCTTTAATATACATGTTTCCTTTTCCACGTCTCTTTCATTCATTCTCTCTTTATTTTATTTCTCTGTCTCTCTCTCTCTCTCTCTCTCTCTCTATATATATATATATATATATATATATATATATATATATATTCCTTTTATATATGTGTGACTTTTCGATTTTTTCTCTTGATATATATATATATATATATATATATATATATATATATATATATATATATATATATATATATATATATATGATTTTACCACTTTCCTTCATATATCGGTATATATATAACCTTTCAACACCTCTCTCTCTCTCTTTCTTTTATTCATACAAGTCCTTTCTCTCTCTCTCTCTCTATATATATATATATATATATATATATATATATATATAGAGAGAGAGAGAGAGAGAGAAGTAGTTTTTGTCATATAATAATAATAATAATAATAATAATAATATATATATATATATAGGTATATAAATTTGCGTATGTGTATGCGCGCGTGTCTGTATGTGTGCGTGAGCATAAAATAATGAAACTGAATACGAAGTGGTATTTTTCCCTGTTTCCTTATCGTCATATATTCATTGGCAATATTCTAATGTAATCAGTAAATGTCCTCAAACTTATCAGCCGATTCGCCCGCTTCTATTTAAATTTCCACAGCATATCGTCTCTCTCTTTTGTTGCCTACTCATAATCTAGTGGCCGATATTTTGCACTCTTTTTTATTTATTTATTTGCACAATCTGTGAACGTTTTATTCTACGCATACATTGCACACCACCATTGAATATAATCACACAATGCGTAATACCTGCGAAACATATAGCTATATATATATATATATAACTGGGATGAAAATGCAGTTTCTTCGCCATCATAGCGAACTAGGTTTGACTTCTATCAGAATGGCTGATTCTAACCTCTAGTTATCGAACCACAACTCATTATGCCTACTTAGTCTCCCTTTTTCCACTGACATGAAGTGGAAAGATTGTACTGAATTAGTTGCTAGGTCTTTTACTAGCAAAGTTGGTTCAGTTTGTCCTGCAAAATAATTTTTCTCGTCGGAATCCATCTTGTGCCTTTATAAATCTACCAGTAGAAGTAGAAGTAGTAGCAGTAGTAGTCGTAGTAATATGTTAAAATATTTCAAATAAGATAAATCTACCAGTCGCTTGTGCATTGAATATTATTGCTATATATGGCTTGAAGATCCGGCTATATATCTTGATAAAAATAAAAAAAAAGGTCTGTAATATCTGTCTATATTTCTGAGATGAGGTATTATGTACATTATTTACATTATTCGGACTATCGTCCTCATACTTGTCGCCATATTTATTACAACGTTTCGGCCGTTGTACGCTCCGGCCTTCTACAGGTGGTTGGAATGTAGAACTGAATGCTTTATTTCGCTCGGTAGACTGTTCTAGTTCCACGTGCCGTGTTTAATGGGTATCATTTATCAGTTATCTCCTGTTAATTTCCCTCGCCAAGTTCTCCACTGCCTTAACCGGGTATTGAACTTACACTCTTTGGGTCTTGTCACTGGATCTAACTAAAGCCTTTATAAATTTTATAGCTTAAATTAAATTAAATTCTATAAAAAATAACGTTAAACATAAAAATGTCTTTAATAAATAAATTGTCGGACTTTGTCCATTTCTTAATATATGACGTCATTTGTTTACATTTGATACGCCATGAGCAGTTATGAATGTACGAGATTCATGGAAGATTGAAATTTATAAGCAGTAAATTCGACCTTGTCTACCGAACGCTCCTTTGTGGCTGGTCGGTAAGGCACGTCAGCGTAAATAACGTGTCCGTATAGGATGCAGGTTCGAATCCTGTCAAAGGACGAATATTTTCTATGAAAATTTCTCGGACATTCAGGACGGTAAATGTTATGTAGTACTGTTTATTATAAACAGAGCATTTACTTAAATACTTGTATCTATAAAAAAGAACGTTAAACATAAAAATGTCTTTAATATATATATATATAGTGCTGTTCGATAAAAGTGACTCACCTGATTTTTTTTTTTACTAAAAATATTTTTTGTCTATTGTTTTGGAGGTTAAAATAATTTTTAATCTTACTAATATAAAGAGCCCTACCCGACCACCTAGGAAAAAAGTTTATTCACCCTAGGCTATTCTATTGATAATTATAAATTTGGATATAAATGAGATTCAGGAAAAAAACTCTGTGCAAAAAGAGTGACTCAGATATCGCATACTAATGACTAAACTGGTAAATTTAAAGAACTTTTGACAAAATATTGAAAACTATTTTATAATACACTCAGAACAATATTTTAGAGAATTCTAGAATAGCTTAAATTAAATCTAGAGTATTCCAGAATATTCCAGAAAGCCTCATACAGTATAAAAATAGATTGAAATAACCACTCAAGTCACTAACCAGATGAAAGGGTACAAAAACGCATCAGAACCACTTAAGTCATCTATTATTGCCCTCTCAAAAGCAGGCAAGTCTACGAGATAAATTGCAGAAATTGGTATAACCTCGCAATCAACTGTCTCTCGAGTGCCACTCCTGCTCCAAGGAAGGAAACAAGAGGACGAAAGAAAAAGATTGATGGTAGAACTGGCAGGGTAATCAAGAGAGAAGTTGCAAAGAATAGGATTATAACTAGCCAAAAAATTGCAGCCAGTCTAAGTGAAGAGCAAGGTGTTAGTCTTGCCTCTTCAACAGTCCGTCAGAACAAGGTTACAAATCTTGTTAGACGAAGATTTACGTCGCTAATAAGCAAAGCCAACAAAGCCAAGAGACTTGAATGGGCTCACTATTACAAAAATTTCACCGAAGACTGGAACGAAAGTTGAGCTAGATTCAAAGGATAAGGTGAGTCACTTTTCTCGAACAGCACTGTGTATATATATATATATATATATATAAACAAACTGCAGTATTTATCATTTATCTTTTTTTGAATTGATAACGAACTGTTTACTCCGACATCCAGTGTAGGTTCTATGCGCGTAGGTGGCAGTGGGTAGAAATAATATCTTTTTTACTCGGCTGCTGCTTATATTATTAAGATGGACGGGCAACACTGGTCTTCACCTTAAATCTCCAAGCGCCAAACCCTGTAAACCGCTTCAGCAGGCGGTCTAAATCACGTGAAATTACCATCGATAGGCGCTGCACTCTTCTGTGCCCTGGTAATACCGGATTGGTATAACTCCGTGATAATAAAACCTAAGGGGTGTTGTTCATTGTGTTCGTAGAAAATATTTGCACCAACTCCTTCTTATCAGCACTTTCTATAAGTAAGGCTGGTTCTACACAATCCTTCACCACTCTAAACAAATCTTTTGTGTGGATAGTCTGCAGTTCAGATCTGTGTTCCTTCTTTGCTATTCCACCTGAGCAACAAGGCCACTGGCGACAGAGTTAAGGCGACGGGGACAGGTACAGGATTAAAAACTAAACTGAAAGACACTCATACATCGAAAACAACGGGAGAGTCCATCATATATATATATATATATATATATATATATATATATATAATGATATTTTTTGTTTAAAAATATGATTCCTTCGCTACATAAGAGTTCTCATGTTTCAAAAACGAGAGCCGAAACCATCCAAATAATTATTAAAATTAAGATGAATTGTAGTGTTTAGTCCCGTTTCATCTTCAAGCGAAATCATCTGTGGTATACCAATGCACTATCTCATCCATTGAGAGTCCTAACACTGATAGGATATACATAGGCTCAACGAAGAATAATTTTAAAATTAGATGGAGGCAACACAAAAGCTCCTTCAACAATATTCAAAAGAGAAATCAGACATCTCTATCACAATATTTCTGGCATCTAAAAGAAACGAATAAAACACCAAAAGTAAAATGGAAAATAGTAAATAAAACAAGAACTTGTAAAACCTGGGATGACCCATGCCCTTTATGCCTACAGGAAAAAATACACATCATTAAATTTCTAAATAATGAAAATTTATTAAACCATAGGCAGGACTTAACGGTTTTTTGCCGACATCAACAAACTTTCGCATTAAATAATTAGCATAAAAAAATCCCATAACTAAATAAAAATCTTAAAAGCTTAGCCAAATCATTAAATAGGAAAAACCCTTTTTGTAGTCGTCAAAAAAAACAAAAAAAAACAAATTGAAATTCAGTGTAATACGATTTGTATATAAAATACCCACTTGAATAAACAAATAAATAAATAGATAATCAGATGGACAATAATAAAAGACAATTCTTCAGACACATAACGACTTGTAGGCGTGCCATAAAAATATCCCTCACTGGGAACCAACTAAAGGATGACCGCAAACATTAGCTTTGAAATAGATACCCTACCCAACCTTAGCAAAACCTCTCAGAAGATGATGAATCTATTGATAAGAATTAACTCTCTGACCACTTAACAAAGGAAAATAGTCTAGCCACTCCCACAATAACGAATTCTGTAACGGACCATGCCTAAAAACACAGGTAAACCGAGAGATAGCTTATTCCTAAAATTTCGCTTGAAGATGAAACGGGACTAAACACCACAATTCAACTTAATTTTAATAATTATTTGGATGGTTTCGGCTCTCGTTTTTGAAACATGAGAACTCTTATGTAGCGAAGGAATCATATTTTTAAACAAAAACATATTATTATAATAAAGCTCTACTTCTGTAGGGAGCACTGTCTTCTTAAAAATAAAAACAAAAATACTAAGGAACTCCGGATTATGCACCCAACATGTTCTTTTCTATTTTCTGCATACCTGAGCATATATATATATATATATATATATATATATATATATATATATATATATATATTTAGTTGCAGGGATAGTTTGTAAACCCGTGTTTCACGCTTTTGCGACCATCAGAAAAACTGGTTTATTTTTTTCAAAAGTGGATCGATTTATGCTTATTTGTGTTTGATTATTTGTGTATGATGGATGGTAATTTTCTTTTGTGTTTCTTTGGAATGAGGTATATGTTTCTAGGAAATGTGATCTGCTAGAGATAAATTCCTCTCTCTCCTTCTCTTCTTACTTTGTGGAACTGTCTTAAAGCACAACTTCCGTTAATCTAGTTTTTCGTTTTTCGCTTGATTCCTGGAAGAATTTTTGAATCCATTCATTGTTTTGAAACCGCGAAGCGAAATCGAATTATCGATTTTACGAAATAAAATATTACCATGGATTTCTGAAGTTTCCGTTTTATTAATTAATCATTACTTGCTCTGTTTATTACATTGAGCTCTCTTTAAGATTCCATGTAATAAATTGTTTCACCACAGCCCTTTTAAAAGGAGTGAGGATCATCTGACTTTACTTCCAAACAAAAAATGAAAAGAAAATTTACACATATTTGACGGGCCGTATTAAACATATGTAAATTAACGAAGTGAGGAAGCGAGGTGGGGGGAAATTTTCTTTAATTTTTTGTTTGGAAGTAAAGTCTGATGATCCGCAGTCCTTTTAAAATGGCTGTGGTGAAATAATTTATTACATGGAACCTTTAAAATGGTCTGTTTTTTTTTAATATATATATATATATATATATATATATATATATATATATATATATATATATGTCCTACATCTCTAAACATTTACAACAACATACCTATCCATATTCGCAATTCAGAAAAATCCTTGTTGAAAATATCTCTATACTATTTCACGGAAAGAATAAACATAAATAAAAATTCTCGAAACTATTTATATTGAAAAATTGAAACCAAACCTTAATAAAATTAATTAATAAAATTAATTACGAATACTACACAAATCTTATATATATTGTTTGAAATGCCAAGGTTTCCAATAATTTCAGCAAGAAAGGGAATTTTTAACGTTTTCTATACAAAATACGGAGATTTCAATTCAATTCGGCTGAAGAGCAATGCGTTAATAACGGTATGAGCCAATGTTTTTAAAATCACCCTTTTCTCAAGAGATCTCAACAGAATTTCCCGAGAGAATATGTATCACAGCTTTGTATGACAGCTCTTCAATTTGGCTATACGTCTGATTACTTCAAGTCGGGATCGAAACCCGACCGATCTGACATCCCACAGAGATTCTACCCCTAGGCTAGGTCTCTTTTGTGCTCATAAATGCGTTTTTTCAAACTTCTACTTGTTTCTCCAATATATTGGGAGGAACAGTTTTTGGCAATTTATTTTAGAAATGCCTGCTTCAGAAATATTACTGCTATTATTGTTTGAAGATCTTAGTATATTTATAATGGTTTTGGAAGTGTTTGTGACTATTTCAAGATTATTTAGATGGGATAGGTTATTCTGGATCGTGGACGTGACAGAAATAAATTCAACCATAATTTTGATTTCAAAAATGCTACACTCATAAAAAAAGAAAATAACTCACTCAAAATGAAAATTCTGGAGAGTGCCGCCATAGAAAATTACCCAAATATTTTTCCCTATTTCACTTTTCTTAACAAAATTAATGCTCTTACAAACAAATATGCATATATATATATATATGTGTGTGTGTGTGTGTGTGTGTGTGTGTGTGTGTTTGTGTGTGTGTGTGTGTGTGTGTGTGTGTGTGTGTGTGTGTGTGTGTGTTGTCGAAAGACCTACGAATATTCTTCATGTTTTTGCAATTTTTCTACAGTTCTATTTCTAGACTATGGTTAAATATAAATTGCCGAACGATTTGGAGCATCATGGGATTTCGCCATCCAAATATGTGCCTACGGATTAATAAGAAAGCGCTTACAAATACGTGTTGTGTTTCATCGTGTTTTTTCAAATATTGCATCTTTACGTGTCAGCTACTAGGGAAACATACCTATCATATGTTTTTATTTTTTCTTTCTTTGAAAATAAAACGAAACAAAACAAAAACAAACACTAATCTGGCACGTAAAGACGTTTTTTTACCTGATGGGTTGAGTGGCGCCAAAGTTGAACTGTCATGTAATTGGATACAGTATTTTTCTAAGCTGGAGGGGTGAGGTTACCATCCTTTTTCAGTGACTGATAGTTCCGTTCCTGCATCACCTGTCGACACCCTCGCTTTTCGCGTGCCGCTGCTGTTTGTCTGCAATTCCTATATTCCTGGCATACCCTTCCTAGTGTCGCGAGAAAAACCCAAAGTAGTTGACAACTTGGAGATAGAGTTTCCAATTTTCTGGCTCACAAAAATCATTCCGTGGTCCAAAAGGTGAAATTCTACGCCCGCCACAGATTTACTACAGTTACCGTGTCACAGCTATGGTCCTTTTAAACTTATATATATATATATATATATTTGAAAATATTTTTGAAGGTACAAAATCTAATTATAGAAATAAAAGAGTGTAGCTTAATATTACAAGACAGTTTTCCAAAACCCGGCCTATGTTTCGTTCTGGGTGCATGGATACTCTCCCTCCCCATCAAATTAATTCTATTGTTTACAAATATAATTGTAGTTGCAAATCTGACTACATAGGGAGGACGACTCAAGGCCTAGACATGAGACTTAGACAACACGTTCCTATTAAGATAAGGAATCACACCTTGACTTTGAATGGACGTGTTCCAAATACCTATGGCTCCACCATATGTGAGCACCTCTGAAATAACAGAACGTGTGCTGATAATTTTAGTGCTGATTGCTTCACTGTGTTGTCCCGGTCGCACTCGTTATTTCATCTCAAGGTGCTGGGGGTACTTTATATCGGGTCCCGCAAGCCTTCACTGTGTAAACAGCGGGAGTGTTTGTTGGGGCTCGCTGTTACTTGTCTCTAGCTCTTTGCGTTCAATTTTTTTTTTTTCCTTCTCATTGCACATTTTCTGGTGTTTTAATTTAAGTTAAATCTCCCGTGAAGGCCTGATGAGCGGGAGCGAAACCGGTTGCTTCGGTTTTAGAAATGTCTAGTAATATCACAGATTTATTTCTGTTATTAGGTTATTAGATTTTGTACCTACAAAAATATTTTCAAATATATATATATATATATAGTTTATGAAAATCTAGGTAATCCATATGGGTAAACACAAGGAGGATAAAATCCAAAGAGCTCAATGTAAATCCAGAGCAAATAATTTAAATAAAAACAGACCACTTTAAGGTTCCATGTAATAAATTATTTCACCACAGCCCTTTTAAAGGACTGCGGATCATCAGACTTTACTTCCAAAGGTTGAAACAAAAAATGAAAAGAAATTTACACATATAAACACACTCCCTCTCTCCCCTCTCACTTCTTCACGTCGTTAACTTACATATGTTTAATACGGTCCGTCA
>CAHIKZ030000365.1:77500-180000 GCA_903632075.3 Acanthosepion pharaonis | reverse complement strand
ATCTCAGTTATTAAATTAAAAATGTAATAACTTAATGCAATATTAATAATTAATAAAAATATTTATGATTATCTTGGCTATTAAATAATGAAATACCATTATCGGGGTAACTCAATCATGTAAGAATTTTTTATAGTATTTTAAATTATTATAAGAAACAAAAAAACATTCTTACTTAGAATTCATAAAATTATGTCAATTCTGGTGCACCATACTAAACCTGTCAACACATTCAGCCATCAAATTATCGATAGAGACGTGAAAATAACAATACGCCGAGAAATGTTTGTCTCGAACATTTTATGCTATAAGTAAGGATATCTGTTTATATATATATATATATATATATATATATATATATATATATATATATATATATATATATGTTTCAGAAAAGATTAATTTAACTCTAAATTTGCTAATTTTACGAAAGTAACGTTTCTGAATTTTATATTTTATTTTAGAGGGATTGTCAAAAACGAAAAAATAAGTTTTTTGTACATTTCTCTAAAAAAAGGTTAAAAAATGGCCGTTTCGACTGATTTTTCGGAAGAATCGACGAAAAATGATTGAAATTTGAAATACTCTACAGTATGTTTTTTTCTGGAATTAGAAAATTTAATCCTTTAGCTTCCAATTGAAGCTTTAGGAAAGCTTCAAAAAGGATTTTTCCTTTATGAAAAATACATTTAAACCTTAGGTATGCCGAATTATTGGAGGTAGCTGAATTTACCTCATACAGATGATCATTTCGTCCATGGGAAAGTAGTTTTCCCTGAATTTATCAATGCAAATACATTCACTAAAATGAATAAAACCCCACAATTCTTCACAGGAAATTTGAAAGGCAAAGGAAGGAAAGAAAGAAAAAAGAAAAAGGAAAGAATAAAAAGAGAGGGAGTAAGAATTGGCCTATAACAGAGAAGGGAGTTATGTTCAGATAGAGGGCTAAGGGACTTAATGTGGTTGTGGTGGAGTCGGGTACAGATAAACGCGACGGTTTAAAATAAACACTGACATAAACGTAACTTATCGACACTTGGGCAAGAAAGAAGAATGAACAAAAAAAAAGGCCATAAAAGATTAAAATATTATAGAATGGGAGTAAGAAATTAATATTAATATTTTTATAAAAAGATTTCAATATTAATCCATTGAATGCTTCATCTTTAACTACAATAAAAAAAAATAAAAAGTAAATTTTTAATATATTAATTTAATTTAATTATAGCCAATCTCATTATATCCATATAATATTAATAAATTTTCAAATACTAAGTTTATAATTTAAATTATATCATACTTATACTAATTATTTAAAAATACTGGATTAAATTTAAATTCGATACAGTGTAACCCGGATATAAGAGACACGGATATAAGAGAAACCCGGATATAAGACAGATTTTCTCTGGTCCCAAATTAGAGCCTGTGTTAATGTATATAAAATAGACAAAACCCGGATATAAGAGAAACCTGGATATAAGAGACTTCTTTTTCGGTCCCGACAACTCTCTTATATCCGGGTTACACTGTATATAAAAAATTTAATATTATAAAAACAATTAAATATAGACGAAAATTCCACATATAAAAACATGTAATAGTGAGAGAAGTATTTAAATATAGAAGGAAATTCCATGTATAGAAAACAATTTCAAATATATAAAAAAATTTTTTATATTTCGGGAAGATGTCACAATAGAAAAAAATTCCATCTAAAACTATAAATGAAAGAGAAGAGTACGAGGTTTAGCAGATACTATGCTAGTTGAAATTTGTTCCTGTCGTGATACTTGCTCCTGTCGTGAGTGTGGGGTAGAAATAATGCTATGTCTCTTGGAAATTTTTTCCTCTGGCAACAATTGGATACCAATTAATTCCTTTTGTTTAATAGAATATCTTGATTCTTAAATTTAATCATTTTAATTGTCTCCTTCAAACATAAACTGCATCTACCCTTAAAGCTCTTTTTGGAGTCCGACGAAAACCTACAAATTCCAGTGAATTTGAGGGTTCAGGTCTTTCTCCTCAATTCCCAAATATTTTGGGAGAGAGTAGTTCGATGTTTAATATATATATATATATATATATATATATATATATATATATATATATATATATATAGTTTGGTGTTTTAATATATATATATATATATATATATATATATACATGGACGTAAATTAATATTCTAGCAATTAAACCACTTTCTATACAATTTTCTACTCGGTCATACATTTTTCTAAAATTATTTTAATATATAAATATCATTATATATATATATATATAGATAGATAGATAGATAGATAGATAGATAGATAGATACTATAACACGTGCAGTACATTAAAACCACTAAGGCAGAAGGAGTTATTGAATGTGAAAGAATAAGAAAAAAGAAAAACATTATTAAGAAGAGTGAACAATATAAGTGTAAATATATCGTTTTCCTATCTATCTGTATGTATATATATATATATATATATATATATATATGAAGAAATATCGTTTAAGGTATGCTATATTTATGGAATAAAGTGCTCAATATCAGAGACTGAGCCTATGTAAATCTAAAGATAAAAATGAACATTGAAGTCAACACTCAGAGGTGAAAGGCTGTTTCATGCTAGACGCAATCGTCAGGCTGTATATATATATATATATATATATATATATATATATATATATATATACCAGATAGATACATAGATATATAGTATTGTAATAATAATTACCGTTTGTAGCCGTGCGCTGTAAGATTGTAATTATTTCTATTGTTATTTGTACTGTTTCAATGGAGGCTTCGGAGTAAATGGGAGCTATTCTTATGTTTAATATTTAGACAGCTAATTTCTGTGTATATCCGTACAGACTAGCTGGTAAAATATCTACATGATCGATATCAATAAAAATTAATTTTGATGTATGTGAATAAAGCACATAATTTATAAATTAATAATGATATTTTAAAATTTTAGACATTCCTTATATATTTCTTCTTTATTTCCTCGTTCTACTAGAAGCTAAGTTGAACGAGTTTTTCGAATATGATATATATATATATATATATATATATATATATATATATATATATGGACAGGTTTCGTTAAATAATTTAGACACGTTCTGTCTACTTTTTCTCGATAGGATCCTTTCATATTCGCGGATAACCTTTTTTGTGCGGTTATTAAAAGATGAAATGAAAACACCGTGTTGAGTCATATTGTATTTATTTTCTGAGTACTTTCGACATAGCATAAAGTCATCGTCGGGGTATTGTTAATTATAGAATAAATATTTAGTGTTCATGGTTGTGAAGGACAAAAATTGTTGTGGTCATCCGAAAATTACCATTAATTAACACAGCGTTCCTGACTCCACATATAAAAATGGCAATTTTTAATGGTAGACAGAACGTGTCTAAATTATTTAACGAAACCTGTCTTAATGAAAATATGCTGCCGAAATATACGCATGTATATACTGTATATTTGTAAATGTGCAAAATGAACTATGACGAGAAAAACCTTCTGGCACGACGCAGTGATCCAACTTTCCTTGCAGTAGATGCAGCTATTGATTCAGTGTAAGTCCGGGAAAGTCCGCCAATTATTTAAGAAGTTTTCTGTTTATAAATTGTATAAATAAACTGTAATAAACAGAAATATATATATATATATATATATATATATATATATATATATATATATATATCAACACTCCTCCCCCTTCTCTTGGACATGAGTAGAGGGCTTACGCCTTGTTTCTTGTTTAGGAAGGGGTTTCCGGTACTCTCTCTCTCTCTCTCTCTCTCGCTCTCTCTCTCACTGGCCTCTGTATCTCCAGTTGCCTTGATCTATCCACTACTCTTCTCCTCATCCTTTCTTCTATCACACCTATCTGACCTTGTTCCAAATTTTCTGTAACCCCATGCGTCCTAGTGGCTTTCCGCTTTGCTTGGGGTGAAAGCAAACGCTTAAAAAATAATAATAATATATATATATATATATATATATATATATATATATATATATATATATATAAGGAAATTCCACATATAGAAAAACAATTTCACATATAGAAAAAAAAAATAATGTATGAAGAAATATAGTTTAAGCTATGCTATATTTATGGGATAAAGTGCTCAATATCAGAGACAGAGCGTATGTAAATACAAATAAAATATAATTATTTAACGAAACCTGTCTTTATAAATATAGTGAAAGAGAGAGCGAATTACACATAGAGATAGATAAGAACAGATTACAATAGATAGATAGATAGATAGATAGATAGATAGATAGATAGATAGATAAAAAACAGTAGTGATAGATAGATAAAGATGTAGTGGTGTCGAAGGCGGTTAAGAAGACAAAATAAAGGCAAAAACACCAGCGCAAACCGCATAGAAATGATCGAAAATTAAAATATATGAAAAGAGTGAAAGACAAAGAAAGAAATAATAATGAAAGGAAAGAAAGAAAGAACAAGCGAAAGAAAGAACGAATCCGCGTAAACGAATACTCTCAGCGAAAGTGAATTGCTTGAAATGATGCCACAGATGTTACTAATAATTGTCATAATGATAATCCTGCTGATGATCGCAGACATATTACTGGTGGCAGACTCAGTTGCCTTGCTTATGCACAATATTAATAGCTTTGTTCTCTTGTGTGACGTAATGTCACTTGCCATGTGCAATAGACCGGAAGCTGACGATCAAATGCGTGAGCAGCTCTATTTACTGCGTCCGAGATGCGTCTTATAAAAAGGAATTCGTTCAAATTTTTCTTTTCCCTTTCTTTTTCTTTTTCTGTTTTTTTTTTTTTTATTTTCTATTCGTCTTTAACAAGCGAAAAATTACAACACCAAGCAGCAAATTGGCAAATCGAAAATGAAAACAAAATACAAATGAAAATAGCAACAATAAAATTCAAGGGAGAAAAAGACTGAAAGCAGACGATAAATAAATTAGAGGGAAAATGTCCAGTGACATTTTTATTTTGTTTTTCCTTTTTTATTTAGATATTTGATTTTTGATTTTTTTTTTTTTTTTTTTGGAAAAGCGAATGGAGTATGCATGATTGTTTTCTCTCTTGCAGAACGATTTTAAGTGATCGATGCGTCAAGAAATATTATGCTCTATACCCTGCCAGACCATTTCTTCATCGCATATAAAATTCCATGTCAGAAAAAAGAAAATGGTAATCGGGTAAAATTAAGGCAGCAAGATGTTTTCTTCAATGTGAGAACTTTTGTTTTTCTTTCGTCTCCTTTCAGTTTTTTTGTTTGTTTGTTTTTTTTAAAGTTTTTTTTTTTTCCCATTATTGTTAATGTTCTTGTTTATTTAATATCAGTTTATTTTCTTTTATTTGCAATGATCTTCCTTATTTATATTTATGACCTGTATTTAGACGATCTTGGTATAAATTCCAATTATACTAAAGCGCTTTTACATAGACAAAGTTCTCCGCTTAGTTTTTTTCTAAGATATTATTATTAATATTATTAATATAATAATAAAAATAATAATAATAATCAAAACCATTGACGTAACTCTCCTAGTAGTTATCAAAAAGAGAAAAGCAGGATTTAAGAAAAGAAAAAGAAAAATATATTGTTCAGAAATATGTTGTTCCATTTTTATATTGTTCAGGACACAAATAAGTCTGCGGAAAGACCTGCAGGTCGTGGTTATTACATTTCATGTATTATTTTTTTTTTTTTTTTTTTTTTATTCCGATGAAGTTGCTTTTTTCCTTAGTGTGTGCTGTTTAAAGACAATTTTCTTTCCTTTAAGGGTTTCAGGATCCCAATGTTTGACCCATTTTTATAATTCCAGTGCAAATGGCGTCAAGACACTTTTTTTCCACTGACATAAAAAAAGTTACATAGATAAATTAGTAGGCCTTCTGGTTTTTTGAAATAATGTCCGGCCTGGTCTGTGTGGATGGTATAATCCCAGAATGGTGACATCTTCTATTTCTGTAACCGGCGCTATGTTCATACCAGTGTTTGAGGCCAAAGTGTTTGACATTGTCCAGTATTGATTATTATTATTATTATTATTATTATTATTATTATTTTATTTTCTTTGATTTCTGGCGTTTACAATTTCCAGTCCTAGGGACCCAAGGTTAGAAATGGCATCATGACACTTTCCACTGACAAAAAAAAAGTTACATAGATAAAGCCCTTGAAAGTGTGGGCAGTACAATTTTTATATATCTCTTTGAGGCATGGACTGCCCTTCAATTAGTTTTTGAGAACCAGTCCTAGGGCTCCTACAGCAGGGATTGTTGATTTTATATGCCACATTTTTTGAGATTTCGATTTTAAGGTCCTTGTATTTTGACAGCATTTTTGCTTTTTTGAATATCTTCAAAGATACATTGTAGCCTGCATGGACTGCCATATCAGTAAGAAGGCACCGTTTTTGTTTGTGGTCTTTAATAACAATATCTGGGCGGTTGGGTTGGCTTTGATTGTTCTATATTATTATTATTATTATTTACGTACTACCATCACCAATCATTTAAGATCAGAAACAAGGAAAGTCAGGGTATTTATTATTAGTAGTAGCAGTAGTAATATTTGAGATCTGTAGGGACATTAGGCAAGGGAGGAGTAATGGGAGGAGGTACGGTAGAGTAATGGAGAGGAAACACGGTGGAGTAATAGACAATTGCTCGGATTGAGGAATCGGAAAGCCGAGTTCGAATTCAGATCCATTACATTCACTTACGTGCTAATACCCTTGGGAAAGGTATGAATACTCTTCTTCTCACCCCACCCCGCAAGCTATGAGTAAATTGTAGGACAGACCGGTTTCTGTAGCCTTGGATGGCAACTGGTCTACCGCAGAAAGAAATGGCAATCTACTGCGGGAAAAAATCTGCCTCGTGAGTCATGTATCGAAAGTTACACGATCGCCTAGGCGTGTATCACGCATGGCACATAACTAACTGACTGACTTTCCAGTTGCATCCATTATATTCACTTACGTGCTAATACTCTTCGGAAAGGTATGAATCCTCTTCTTCTCCCTCCAGCTATGGATAGATAGCAGGACAGATTGGGTTATATAACCTTGGATGGAAACTGGTCTATCGTAGAAATATATGGCAACCTACTGCAGGAAAAAAAAAATCTGCCTCGTCAGAAATGTATCGAAAGATACATGATCGCCTAAGCGTGTATCTCGCATGGCACATAGCAGACTGAGGGACATTATTATTATTAATAAGTAATAATATTACTACCAATGAATACCAAAAATAAAATAAAATAAAACAAATAATATTAAAAGTTTGTTTGAAATAAATTTAATAAACCAGAATAAAAATAAAACTTCTGCCGGAAAACGAACTTCGCGCCAAAAGAAGCCGAATTCACACTTTTCACTCCCTACCGTTGGAAAGTCAAGACGTCCATCTTCGGGACATTGCTTATTATAATACGAAGTGACTTCTCCCTTTTATCACATGCAACCTTAAAACACTTGTAACTAAAATACATACACACCAGGACACAAAAATAAGTAAATTTCATGATTTTAATTTACTATTTAACATGCTTTTAGTGTTATTTTTGTGTGTTTTTTAACAATGTGAATTTCTGCTGACAAGATGTGAGTGACCCCACAGATCATATCCGACTTGTTTCGGCCGGCTGATGATGGTCATATCTCAGTCTCTACCCGCAGCTTATTGACGCAACACTTTGCGCAGTACTCCTAATAGTGTCGCGTATCTCCAAGGTGTCTAAAGAAACAGAAAAATAGTTTCGAGTGCGACAACCACACAAGGGACAACTTGAGCAACATTTTGCTATAGTTCTCTTATTTGTCCGTTCAGCTTTTGGTTCCTCTGTATTTTTGCCTGTCCCGCTTTCACGATGCTCTTATTCCAAATTACCACAACATCTATCAGGATCCATTCATGACTGCGCTTGTGCACAAGTGTGGTAACAAGGCGATTTCTATCCAAGCGCTTGTCAGTCAAGATGGTCGCATGCCACATAAGCTTCCCTTGCTCACTCTCGACTACAGACGTTGGTGTCTACTAGGACGACTTCTCTACGCACTAGAGGCAATACTTCCAGTGTATTCTTAGGGCGATTTTGTAATGGCGTCGTCTGAGTTCTTTTTGTGACAGCTGAAGGCAGCCGATGATAATGTGTTGCACATTGTCTGTGGTATTTCACCATAGCCTTGCACAAGAGGCCAGTTCGAAACTGTGGTATTGCACCCAATTTGAAAATTTATAAATAAGGACACAAAATATTTTTTCCAAATCGTTACCGTTTTTTGAGGAAAGGAGTTTAAAAGATTAATTTTAGGTTCAAAATTGTGGCGTTAGAATTTCATTCCTATGATCAGTGAAAGCCTTATAGCACCTCCTTATACTGAACAATATAGCTGTATTATGAAATAATATATAGAAAGTAGTTTTAGTTGCGATTTTCAATAAACAATTCAAATTTAAAACATTTTGTCTTATAATTTATGCCCAGCAGTATTGATATTTTTTGTATTAAAAATACAAGTATGGCACAAGGCCGAAAAGAGGGAAAGGAGTTAAGGCTAGTCTTCACTAACTATCTTATACATAGCTAATCCGATTCACTCGTTACAATTTGCAGATTCATCACAAAATCCTCTATACACCATAATACCTCATCCTCTCAAGGGGACCTACAAAATGCACCCCCAGATTTAAAATTATTATGGTGTTATATACATTTATTTTTTGTTTTTATTAATTATAATCTAATGAAGGATCAAACAAATCTTATTCATTGAGTAAACATTTTTGTAACTTTTTACAAGTTTTTATTGCAATTTTTTACTTATCGAATACAGTTTTTCGTGTGGTGATTCATAATTAGAATTCTGGTTTGAATATATTTTCCGTTCAATGGATCTAATACAAAATATATCAACTTTATTTGGATTTATACTTGAAATAGTAAAATTTTGAAGTCGGTTTTCAAACAAACATTTGTGGAAATTAAATATTTCTGTGCAATTTTTTTTGAGGAAACGAGTTAATGATTAAGTTTAGGTTCAAAATTGTAGAGTTGAAATTTCATTGTAGTGATCAATGAAAGCCTTATAGCATATTCTTATAAAATTTATAATTTTCTGAAGCTTCACAAATTGTGTATGAACGAGTGCATGGCACAAGCACATTATTACTAAATCATTGTGCAATCAAATAAGATCTTTATTTACTTCAAAGAGAAATTATACTGAACAATTTAGCTGCATTATGATGTAATATGTTATACAGTGTATTAGTTTTAGTTGTGATTTTCAATAAACAATTCAAATTTAAAACATTTTGTCTTATAATTTCTGCCAAGCAGTACTGATAATTATTGTATTAAAAATACAAGTATGGCACAAGGCCGGAAAGGAAAAAAGGGCTTCACTAACTATCTTATACCTAGCTAATCCGATTCACGACCCATTCACTCATTACAACTCTTCTCCCTACAGCTATGGGTTAAATAATAGCGCTAACAGGACACACTATATCCGTGGCTGGCAACTAGTCTGGAAGAAGGATAATTCTAAATTCAATGCCGGTTTGTGTTCAAACTAGTACCAGACTATAACAAAAAATTGTTCTGGTCCATTTTCTTTTTCCTGTTCAGGGTATGTTGGAATAGGAATTTAATCTTCGATAGAGAGATAATTCTCTACTTAGCAGAGAACTGCCCCATTAGAGCTGGTCGATTTTGGAAGCGTGGTATTGTAATCAATTTGAAAGTTAAAACTGAAATATATTTTCCAAATCATTAGTCCTTTTTGAGGAAACGAGTTCAAAGATTAAGTTTATGTTAAACACCGTAGCCTTAGAATTTCATTCCAGTGATCAGTGAAAGCCTTACAGTATGGCCCTATAAAATTTATAATTTACAGAAGCTCCAGATATTGTAAATGGACAAGATGCAAGGTACAAACACATTATTACTAAATCATTGTGTCATCAAATAAGACCTTCACTTACTTCCAAGAGAAATTATACTGAACAATTTAAACATATTATGAAGTAATAAGTTATTTGGTGCAATAATTTCAATAAACAATGCAAATTTAAAATTAATAATTTATCCTCAGCAGTATTATCGTGTTCCATACACTTTTATCTATTTTTTGGTTTTATTAATTATGATCTATCAAATGATTTAAGAAATCTTATTCATTGAGTAGCCTTTTTTATAGGTTTTTATCTATCAAATACAGTAAAAAATATTAAAACTTTACTTGTGGTCATTCATAATTAGAATTCCGGTTTTAAGATATTTTCCTTTGAATATATCGACTACAAAAGATATTAACTTTATTTGAATTTATTCTTGAAAAATTTTGAAATCAGTTTGGAAGCAAAAAACTGCCGAAATTAGCTATTTCGGTACATTTTTTTCAGACGATATTTAAAAATAAATGCTCTAAAAGATTGGTAAAGTCTATGAATTTAATTTTTGGTACTTATCACATCGAACCCCGTTTTCACATCGAGTGCAATGTTGATTATATACGCATAGAGACCTTCTGTTTCCTTCTTGAAGAAACCATTCCTGGGTCACCTCCATGATTGCTGTTCTGCTAATTTTTGGTTTTCTTGTGCAAATGTGTAAGTCTTCTTTCTTCTATTCGTCGATTTCATCATAAATTCTCTTCTCATAATCTGCCAACCTGTCCACAATTATCTTTTCGTTCAGCCTACCTGCTAGCATCCACTTCTTTTTTTATTTTTTAAAGCAATTCAACCCTAGCTAGGCGGGAGTGACACGCGCACGCAAGGGGTTATAGAGTATTGAGAACAAGAGCAAAGATGAGCATTTGAGGAAAGGAAAGGACACAGAGGAGGATGTGAAACAAGCGCAGGGTATCAGATGTCGATTGACATTACACTTGAATATTTGAAGATTATTGTCATCGGGGAAGCGTGTAAGAGGAAGGGACTTCCACAGAGGGGAAGTGCAGAAGAAGAATCTGTTTGAGAAGAGATGGTTACATTTAACCGATTCGACAGTGGAAGTGTGAGACCAAGGTGTCAACTCCTAGCTTTTTCTGAAAGTACTCATGCAATGACTCACGTTTTTACATTATACGCTTTTCTACCCCCTATCTAAATTCTTCTGTCCTCTTTTCAGTGTAGGTAAAGCCTAGCAACATTACTCCTAGAATGTAAGCATCTGTTGATGGTCATTATATTCCATGTCATCCGGTACAAGTTTGATAGATACCTTTTTCGCGTCCTGGATAAGACGATAGACTACATTCAACAGCAAGGCCTCTGATCAGGAGCTTTTGAAGAGCATGGAACCACCTCTTAATTGCTGGTGTTCTCAGGTCCACCCTGACCCGTGGTGGTAAGACATGTTAGGGTCCCAGCTATGGGTAAATAGTTAACGCGCAAAATGGGGTCTAAACACTATGAAAGTGAAAAAAATAAGTTTTAATACCAGAAATATTTTGTAAAAAATTATTACCAGCAATAAATTTTTAAAGAAAAATTATTGCCAGCAATATATTAAAAAAAAAATACCAGCTATACATTAAAAAAATATTACAGGCAACAAAAATCTTGTCATTGGCTTTTTAATTCCAACAAGATTTTGCTTGTAATATTTTTAACCCATTGAGGTTGATATGCCGTAAAGCAAAACAAACTAAACCGATACTCTTTGCTTCAGAGTCTGTCTATATTTCTGAGATGAGGTATTATGTACAGTATTTACATTAGTCGGACTATTGTCCTCATCTTTGTCGCCATATTTGTCACAACGTTTCGGCCGGAGCGTACAACTGCTGAAACGAAATAGTCCGACTAATGTAAATACTGTACTCTTTGCTTCACTCAACAATACCTGCACCAACCTTAGAATACTGACTACACCAGTACTGATGCCAGAAATCAACATCCTGCCATTCAATTTGGATCTAAAATGGTTCTTTACACACTGAACCTGCCCATCTCGTATCTGTGATTTATCTTTTTCACTGAGTTTAAGATCATCCATGAATAACGGATGACTGATGGGCTGTTTCCAATGCGTATATTTACTTAGAATCAAAAAGAGACATTTCTGTGACACATAATAAGGAAAGAAGGTTTGGAAAATTTAACACACACAACATGTACTGAAAGCAAGAGGGAACGAGTTAATCAGCGTGTAACCGATCTAGCTAGCTTGCATTAATGTATAATGTGGCAGGTGTAATAGTGAAAAGAAAAAAAACACCAAGAGCTACAAATGATAAAAAAAATTCTGGTGAACTATGATTGCCCACGTCCTGAAAGGATCCGTGTCATAGAAGATAAAAATATTATCGGAAAAAAAGGCGATGGTCAAGGGTGGTGACAAAATATAACCTACCATCACTCACAGAATTTTGGCAACAAACACACCTTGAGGACCATAACAGTAGATATCTCAAAGACCTTCGACAAGGTGTGGCACGAAGGCTTATTACACAATACTTCCTGAATTATTACGGCCAGTCCCTCGGAGCCCTAACGGTCAACACAAGCCTACCCAGAGGTCACTCCTCAGACCAACCCTCTTTTCAATCTACATAAATGATCTGCCTAAAAATATACTCAGATCATTTGTAAATATCTTTGCCGATTATTTACATTATTCGGACTATTATCCTCATCCTTGTCGCCATATTTATCACAACGTTTCGGCCGTTGTACGATCCGGTTTTCTTCAGGTGGTTGGAATGTCGAACTGAACCCTTTATTTCGATTACTGGGGTAGACTGTTCTAGTTCCACGTGCCATGTTTGATGGATGTCAGTTAACAGTTATCTCCTGTTAATTTCCCTCTGAAAATTCTCCACTGCCTTAACCGGGTATTGAACTCACACTCTTTGGGTCCTGTCACTACAGACTGTTCGGTTGTACTCTCTTCCTACAGGCGGGAGTCTCCTTCGGGGAGGTAAAACCGGCCCTGAACCCGTTTATACGGGTTCAAATAGGCTATTTTTTGGCCGAGCCTAATGGCTTGGGAATTGCCCACGTTAAAAAGGCCTTGTGCCATATGACACCCTCGTGGGGGGTGACTGAATATCGTCACTGGATCTAACCAATGCCTTTATCCATTGTGCCATGTGTCCTTGAGGTTAGATCCAGTGACAGGCCCCAAAGAGTGTGAGTTCAATACCCGGTTAAGGCAGTGGAGAACTTTCAGAGGTAAATTAATAGGAGATAACTGACATCCATTAAACATGACATGTGGAACTAGATCAGTCTACTCCAGTGAGCGAAATAAAGGGTTCAGTTCGACATTCCAATCAGCTGAAGAAGGCCGGAGCGTACAATAGCCGAAACGTTGTGATAAATCTGGCGACAAAGATGAGGACAATAGTCCGACTAATGTAAATAATGTACATAATACCTCATCTCAGAAATATAGACAGATGTATGCCGATGATGCGACTATATAAGGGTGCACCTCAAAAATTCTCGGTGGTCAGAGATTGGGGACATCTCTCTTCCGATCTTGCACAAACTACACAATGGGGTAAAAAAAACTGGCTGGTTACATTCAATGCCTCGAAGACTAAGCTAGTTACATTCCAACATCACCGATCTGGCCTCGAACTACCACCAATCAGGATGAACGGAGCTCCTCTTGGGGGAACACCGTGCCTTGAAAGACTGTTGGGCTTCAAACTCACACTCGACCTCAAGCGGAACTCGTATATACGTTCCATTGCTAAGGATGCAAGTAAAATGGTCGGCTCTCTTTATCACTCCATTAAGTACTAGACTTCAGTTCTCTTCTACCTTTACAAGAGACAGATCAGGCCAAAAATGGAGTCCTCTTGTCGTATTTGGACAGAAGATACCCAGACCTCCCTTTCCAGCCTGGATAATGTTCAAAAGCGTCTCCGAGTCGTTGGAAGCGAAGAATCATTCTCCGCCCTTCAACTTCTCTTCCACAGACGGGAAGCGGCAAGCCTCTCGCTGTTCTACCGCTACTTCCACGGAAAGCCCTACACCCCTTGCTTCCTCCAGGACTGACCTTCATGGCTAGAACCCGCCATGTCACTTACATAGTCGCAAACCACCCAGATTCCCTCCGTATAACATCGTTGAGAAGTAACTTCCACTCGAGCGTCTTCTTCCCGCGAACCAATGTGGAGGATGTTTACCCGATCACTACTATCTTAACCTGTTCAGGGATAGAGTTAACAGTATACTTCCACTCCTATGCACACAAATGGCCTCCCAGCGTAACACTCTACCTCGAGTTGTCCCTGGGCCTTGTAAAGAGTGAACCTTGCTGTAAAAATATCCCAAGAAATCAATTTAATCAGGAATTTTTTAATCGAATTTAACCCAAGCAACTTGGTACGAAGTAATTAGAAAGCAGAAACATTATTAAAGAGCAAGAACACTGAAAGAGTAGTCAGGAAGACAGTAGATAACGATTGACATTGCATTCAAATTTCTAAAGATCAAAGTTGTCCGGGAAGTTGTCCGGGAAGAGAGTTCCACAAGCGAAAAGTGCGATAGAAGAAACTGTTAGCATAGAACTTGCGGTTACATCTTGCCAATTCAACCGTAAAATAATGAGACCTACCTGCCAATATAGTACAGGGCTTAAATTCATAAAGTCTACGTAACATAGCGAAAAGCACAACTTCCACGAAATCTTCCGCGGAATTATTTGGTCATGCATGTGTATGTAGATATGTTTTCAGCTACCGGAATCTTTTGACTGTTTGCGCATGCGTGTTTAACACATTTGTTTCTTTCTGTAGCCATGACAGTTTGTGAGTTAACTTTTTTTAAAATATTAGTTTAATTTATTATTCTTTGAAATAGACTGATTTCATTTTGCAGTCATAATTAGTTTGATGTTATAATTTGCGTAGTTAATAATTAAGAACACAACTAATTGTTAAACTTCTTGTTCCTTTGTCTTTATTTATTAATTAACGTAGTTTTTAATTGAAATTCGATTACAATTCACTGATTATAGCTTTGATGCGGGCCTAATTCACAATTCTAACTCTGCTGACGTTGTCATAGCAACTTGCTAATTAATTGAATTTTGAAAGTGAATCTATTTGAAACAAAAAGGGAAGCCTGCGTTCTTTGAAGACAACATACCTAGAGGTTCAAGAAACGAGAAGGTCACAATTAATGAGTAACAGCACCAATGGACTACAAACAAGAACTCTTCGTGTTTTCCAGGAGAAATTCTTTAAAATGTTCGTTACCGCGTTACTAAGGTTACATCATATGTAAATTTCCTCGTCATAATTTCATATATTTAACAAATTTAAAAAAAAAATACTACATCGAATCACTGTTTTGCATTTTTTGTAGCATTTTCATATGCAATCTTTAATGAATTTACGTCGAAAGTACTTCGAGAGCCTACTAATAACAATATTACCAACTATAAAACCACGTCAAAAACATATCACATCATCAAAGTTTATTGAATCCATTCTATAGATTCTATAACAAACGCTATGTATGTTTCCAAATAAAGATGCAAAGAAACAACACACATAATAGCTACTAGACACAAAAACACATAATTACGAATATACAACTGAATCCTGCATAGAAAAACTATACCTTTTCAACTTCAAAATGATAATAATCAACTTCAAAATGGACTTATTTTTAAGTAAAAAAATTAATCAACTTCAAAATGGAACAATCAACTTCAAAATGGAACAATCAACTACAAAATGGATTAATCAACTTCGAATTGAGAAAATGTCAAAAACCTTCAAAATAAGAATAAACAACTTCAAATTGGAATAAACAACTTCAAATTGAGATATTTTTTTGTTAAATTGAAATTTTTTTTCAATTGATTTACACCATGAGTAAGGAAATTGACTGTTCGTCTTCATAGATGAAGAAAAAAACAAAATACAAACAACTTAGAGGCCAAGAAAGCATTGGGTGAGCCTACAGTAAAAGTAGGAGGAGAAAGTCCCGTATGGGCAAAAATGATGATTGAAGATGATGCTGGAGAAACCTCTACAAAAGAAGCTGAAGAAGAATTAGCAACAGCTCCAAAGAGGACTTACCTCAAGAAAACAGTGTCTGGCAAAAAAAAAGGTCCAGATTTTAGCTGCACATGCCGCAGCAGGAAATTGGAAAGACCTGGCAAGAACAATTGGTGTGCTTCTGCCAACAGCGTACCGTTGGTTAGACCAGGGTGCTGATAAGAGTGACTCTAGGGGAGGAGCAAGAAAATATAAAATTACGCAAGAGCATGAGAATTTTATGGCCGAATTAATTAAAAACTCTCCTAGGGTCACTCTTCAAGACATTGTAAATGTCAAAAAGTATGAGGTTCGTGTGACGAAAGAATGCATAAGAAAGCACTTGGACTCCATAGCCTTTACTTTAAACGCGGTTCATTATGAACCAGAAGCTGCCAATAATAATATCAATAAGGCGAAACGTAAGGATTACACAGTAGCTTTATTAGAATTTCAGTCCCAAAGTGTGCCAATTCTTTATATGGATGAAACCAATTTTAATCTCCATATTTCAAGAAGAGAAGGTCGCTCTAAAAAAGGCACAAGGTGCACTACAGTTGCGGCCGGATCCAGAGAAAATAACATCCATGTTATTGGATATATTAGTAATAAGGGATTAATTAATCATAAAATTAAAAGAGGTTCTTTCAAAAAAGAGGATGTGAAAGAATGGACGAAGGAGTGCCTTAGTAAGGCAAATGAAATTTATGAAAGGGGAGTTGTCTTATTGATAACGCTCTTTGCCATACTTCATTTGAAGAAGTTGTGGAGGAGGATGAATTTAGGCAACACCAAATTTTCAGACTTGCCCCCTTATAGTCCAATGTTAAATCCCTTCGAAAAGGTTTGGTCAGTCATTAAAGCTGACGTAACAAGAAGTATAGCAGACTCAATTGTTGGGATTTTAAGAGGTGATGGCCAGGGATCTTTAACAACTAAAGAATTCCGCCTCAGCAAGTTAGAAGCGATGATCTCCGAGGCAATTAATAATATTTCTCCTGAGACTTGCACTAACTTCGTATCTGGAATACAGAGATTACTTCCCTCTGTAATTAACTTAGATGATGTAATCTTTTAAATAAATTTCTTAGGAACGTTTATATTTTTTTTATATCCCTTTTAATTAAGAATAAATATTAACTTTATTAGTATTATATTAATTCTCAATTTGAAGTTGATTAATTCAATTTGGAGTTGATTATTTCTCATTTTGAAGTTGTTTTCCAATTTGATGTTAATTAATCCATTTTGAAGTTGATTGATCCATTTTGAAGTTGATTAATCCATTTTGAAGTTGATTAATCCATTTTGGAGTTGATTAATTTTTTTACCTGAAAATAAGTCCATTTTTAAGTTGCTTATTATTATTTTGAAGTTGAAAAGGTATAGAATTATGATACACTTATATGTACAAAGCAGTATCTGTTGATTTCATGAAACTTCCAATGGACACGTGGTCTTTCCTTGAATTCAAAACGCCACAAATTATTCTAACATTTGTTTAATAAGTCGAATACACGTGATACAAGTCTGACCAATAAAAATCGAACAACACGAAAGTAAAAATACCAGAATTTCTATCTTCTTTTTCTCCATATCTCAATCTTTGTTGAAGCTTTAATAAAAGTGAAACATAAACGTTTCCTATTTATTCTTTAGCTTATCATTCTGTCGGATTCCGACCCATATTTGATCTCAAGACATCTATCTATCTATCTATCCATCCATCTATCTATCTATCTATCTATCTATCCATCTATCCATCCATCCATCTATCTATCTATCTATCTATCTATCTATCGAGGTCGAATTTATCGCTTATAAACTTCAATCATTCCATGAATCTCGTACATTCATAACTGCTCATGGTGTATCAAATGTAAACAAATGACGTTGACCTTGTCTACCGAACGCTCCTTTGTGGCCGAGTCGATTAAGGCACGTCAGCGTAAATGACGGTTCCGTATAGGATGCAGGTTCGAATCCTGTCAAAGGACGGATATTTTCTATGAAAATTTCTCGGACATTCAGGCCAGTAAATGTTATTTAATACTGTTTATTATAAACAGAGCATTTACTTAAATACTTGTATCTATAAAAAAGAACGTTAAACATAAAAATGTCTTTAATAAATAAATTGTCGGACTTTGTCCATTTCTTAATATATATATATGTAATGAGTTAACAATCAAATACAGAACAAATATGGATTGGAACCTGACAGGATGCTAAAAAAAAACACATAGGAAACGACTATCAAGCGTTTCCTATGTTTCACTTTTTTTTGAAGAGATCTCTGACGAAAGTTTAATAAAAGTGAAACATGTTAGATTGATATGCGTTTCCTATTTGTTCTCTATATTATCATATATATATATATATATATATATATATATATATATATATATATATATATATTCTTTTATTTTATCATCCTGTCGGATTACCATCCATATTGATCTGCATTGATTTTGAACTCATATATATATGTTCTTTATTTTATAATCCTGTCGGATTACCATCCATATTGATCTGCATTGGATTTTGAACTCATATATATATGTTCTTTATTTTATAATCCTGTCGGATTACCATCCATATTGATCTGCATTGATTTTGAACTCATATATATATATATATATATATATATATATATATATATATATATATATATATATATGTTCTTTATTTTCTCATCCTGTCGGATTACCATCCATATTGATCTGCATTGATTTTTGAACTCATATATATATATATATATATATATATATATATATATATATATATATATAATGTTCTTTATTTTATCCTCCTGTCGGAATACCATCCATATTGATCTGCATTGGATTTTGAACTCATATATATATATATATATATATATATATATATATATATATATTTCTTTTTTTTATCCTGTCGGGTTACCATCCATATTGATCAGCATGGATTTTGAACTCATATATATATATATCTTTATTTTATAATCCTGTCGGATTACCATCCATATTGATCTGCATTGATTTTGAACACATATATATATATATATATATATATATATATATATATATATATATATATATGTTATTATTTTGGTTTTCATCCTGTTTTTTACCATCCATATTGATCTGCATTGGATTTTGAACTCCATATATATATATATATATATATATATATATAATATTTTTTTATTTTCTTCCTTCCGTCTGAATACCATCCATATTGATCTGCATTGGTTTTGAACTCTTATATATATATATATATATATATATATATATATATATTATTTCATTTTTTATCATCCTGTCGGAGACAATCCATATTGATCAAGGATTGAATTTTGAACTGATGAATATATATATATTCATATATATATATATAATTGTGCATTAGCAGCAGCAAAAAGTTTTATTGCCAACATTGTCATCAAAAGCATGTTTTTTATTGTTTTTTTTTTTTTGTCATGAAATTTTTATTTTTTTTTTAATTTTTCTTTCCTTTTTTTATTTCAACATCATATTAATTTGATTTTTTTCAATTCTTTTATGGACAATTTTTTTTTTTTTTTCCACATTTTGTTTACTCTTTCTCGCATTCAAAACGTCGGTTTCCTCTTCTTCAGTTTCGGCTTTATTTTCCCTCTTGTTTCTTCCATTTCAAATTCAGCCTGACGGAGACAATATTCAATGACAAATCTTCGCCTTCAATGCCGCACATGAACATTTCTTTCTTTCATCGAAATCGTCATCATCATCATTAGCAGCAGCAAAAGCACCATTGCCAACATTGTCATCAAAAGTTGTTTTTTATTGTTTTTTTTTTTTTTGTCATGCTTTTTTTTACTTTTTTTTATTATTTTTCGATCCTTCTTTAAAAGTTTCACACTTTGTTGATTTGATTGCTGTTCAATACCTTTTCTTCCATCTTTTTTTATTTTTTTCTTTATTTTTTTTACATTTCTTTCATTCAACGCCACGAAACTAACGATTCTTTCTTTGTTTCTTATTTTCTCCGTTTGTTCGTATGCTTGTTAATTTCTTTCTTTCTTTTCTTTCTTTCAATTCTTTTATCTTCTTCGCCTTCAATGCCGCACAGTAACATTTCTTTTCTTTTCTTTCTTTTTTTCTTTTATCTGCATTCCTCCCTTCTTTATTTCTTTCTTTTATTTATTTTTTCATTCATTCTTTCTTTCTTTCTTTCTTTTTTTTCTTTTTTTATCTCATGTTTATCTGCATCTCCTCCTCAAAGCTGCTTCTTTCTTTCTTTTCTTTTCTTTCTTTTTTATTTATTTATTTCTTTTTTTCTTTTATCTCATGTTTATCTGCATCTCCTCCCTCAACCCTGCTTCTTTCTTTTCTTTCTTTCTTTCTTTTCTTCTTTCATTCTTTCTTTTCTTTCTTTTTTTTTTTTCTTTCTTTTTATCTCATGTTTATCTGCATCTCCTCCCCTCAACCCTTTCTTTTCTTTCTTTCTTTCTGTCTTTCTTTCTTTCTTTCTTTATTTATTTATTTATTTCGATATTTCTTTCATTCATTCTTTCTTTCTTTCTTTCTTTCTTTCTTTTATCTCATGTTTATCAGCATCTCCTCCCTCAACCCTGCTTCTTTCTTTCTTTCTTTCTTTCTTTTATCTCATGTTTATTTGAATCTTATCCCTCAACCCTGCTTCTTTTTTTTTTTCTTTCTTTCTTTCTTTCTTTCATTCATTCATTCTTTCTTTCTTTTATTTCTTTCTTTCTTTTTATCTCATGTTTATCTGCATCTCCCCCTCAACCCAGCTTCTTTTCTTTTTTTCTTTCTTTCTTTTCTTTCTTTCATTCTTTCTTTTCTTTCTTTTCTTTTTTTTTTCTTTTATCTCATGTTTATCTGCATCTCCTCCCTCAACCCTGCTTCTTTCTTTCTTTTTTTCTTTCTGTCTTTTTTCTTTCTTTCTTTTCTTTCTTTCATTCATTTTTATTTCTTTCATTCATTCTTTTTTCTTTCTTTCTTTCTTTTCTTTTTTTTATCTCATGTTTATCAGCATCTCCTCCCCCTCAACCCCTGCTTCTTTTTTTTTTTTTTTTTCTTTCTTTTTCTTTTCTTTCTTTCTTTCTTTCTTTCTTTTTTATCTCATGTTTATTTGCATCTCATCCCTCAACCCTGCTTCTTTTTTTTTCTTTCTTTCTTTCTTTCTTTCATTCATTCATTCTTTTCTTTCTTTTTTTTTTTTTCTTTTTTTATCTCATGCTTATCTGCATCTACTCCCTCGACTCTGCTTCTTTCTTTCTTTTCTTTTCTTTTTCGTTCTTTTTTTTTCTTTCTTTTTATCTCATGTTTATCTGCATCTCCTCCCTCAACCCCTGCCTCTTTTCTTTTCTTTTTTCTTTCTTTTCTTTCTTTCTTTCTTTCTTTCTTTTTTTATCTCATGTTTATCTGCATCTCCTCCCTCAACCCTGCTTCTTTTTTTTTTCTTTCTTTCATTCTTTCTTTCATTCATTAATTCTTTCTTTCTTTCTTTCTTTCTTTCTTTCTTTCTTTTATCTCATGTTTATCTTCATCTCCTCCCTCAAACCTGCTTCTTTCTTTCTTTCTTTCTTTCTTTCTTTCTTTCTTTCTTTCTTTCTTTCATTCATTCATTCATTCTTTCTTTCTTTCTTTCTTTCTTTCTTTTATCTCATGTTTATCTGCATCTCCTCCCTCAACCCTGCTTCTTTCTTTCTTTCTTTTTCTTTCTTTCTTTTCTTTCTTTCTTTCTTTTTTATCTCATTTTATTGCATCTCCTTTTTCTTTCTTTCTTTTCTTTCTTTATTTCTTTCATTCATTCATTCTTTCTTTCTTTCTTTCTTTTTATCTCATGTTTATCTGCATCTCCTACCTCGACTCTGCTTCTTTCTTTCTTTCTTTCTTTCTTTCTTTCTTTCTTTCTTTCTTTTCATTCATTCTTTCTTTCTTTCTTTTTCTTTTTCTTTCTTTCTTTTTTATCTCATGTTTATCTGCATCTCCTCCCTCAACCCTGCTTCTTTTTTCTTTCTTTCTTTCTTTTTTTTCTTTTTCTTTCTTTCTTTCTTTCTTTTCTTTCTTTTTTTTATCTCATGTTTATCTGCATCTCCTCCCTAAACCCTGCTTCTTTTCTTTCTTTTTTTTCTTTCTTTATTTATTTATTTTTTCTTTCATTCATTCTTTCTTTCTTTCTTTCTTTCTTTCTTTCTTTCTTTCTTTCTTTCTTTCTTTTATCTCATGTTTATCAGCATCTCCTCCCTCAACCCTGCTTCTTTCTTTCTTTCTTTCTTTCTTTCTTTCTTTCTTTCTTTCTTTCTTTCTTTTATCTCATGTTTATCTGCATCTCCTCCCTCAACCCTGCTTCTTTCTTTCTTTCTTTCTTTCTTTCTTTCTTTTATCTCATGTTTATCTGCATCTCCTCCCTCAACCCTGCTTCTTTCTTTCTTTCTTTCTTTCTTTCTTTCTTTCTTTCTTTCTTTTATCTCATGTTTATCTGCATCTCCTCCCTCAACCCTGCTTCTTTCTTTCTTTCTTTCTTTCTTTCTTTCATTCTTTCTTTCTTTCTTTCTTTCTTTCTTTCTTTCTTTTATCTCATGTTTATCTGCATCTCCTCCCTCAACCCTGCTTCTTTCTTTCTTTCTTTCTTTCTTTCTTTCTTTCATTCATTCATTCATTCTTTTTTCTTTCTTTCTTTCTTTTATCTCATGTTTATCTGCATCTCCTCCCTCAACCCTGCCTCTTTCTTTCTTTCTTTCTTTCTTTCTTTCTTTCTTTCTTTCATTCATTCATTTCTTTTTTTCTTTCTTTCTTTCTTTTTTTCTTTTATCATGTTTATCTGCATCTCCTCCCTCAACCCTGCTTCTTTCTTTCTTTCTTTCTTTCTTTCTTTCTTTCTTTCTTTCTTTCTTTCTTTCTTTTCATGTTTATCTGCATCTCCTCCCTAAACCCTGCTTCTTTCTTTCTTTCTTTCTTTCTTTCTTTCTTTATTTTTTCTTTCATTTCTTTTCATTCTTTCTTTCTTTCTTTTCTTTTTTCTTTCTTTTCTTTTTTATCTCATGTTTATCAGCATCTCCTCCCTCAACCCTGCTTCTTTCTTTCTTTCTTTTTCTTTTCTTTCTTTTCTTTCTTTTTATCTTATGTTTATCTGCATCTCCTCCCTCAACCCTGCTTCTTTCTTTCTTTTTCTTTCTTTCTTTCTTTCTTTTCTTTCTTTCTTTTTCTTTTTTATCTCATGTTTATCTGCATCTCCTCCCTCAACCCTGCTTCTTTTCTTTCTTTCTTTCTTTCTTTCTTTTTTTTCTTTCTTTCTTTCTTTTTATCTCATGTTTATCTGCATCTCCTCCCTCAACCCCTTCTTTCTTTCTTTCTTTCTTTCTTTCTTTCTTTCTTTCTTTCTTTCTTTCTTTTTTATCTCATGTTTATCTGCATCTCCTCCTCAACCCTTTTTTTTTTCTTTCTTTCTTTCTTTCTTTCTTTCTTTCTTTCTTTCTTTTTTTTATCTCATGTTTATCTGCATCTCCTCCCTCAACCCTGCTTCTTTCTTTTCTTTTTTTTCTTTCTTTCTTTCTTTTATTTTATCTCATGTTTATCTGCATCTCCTCCTCCAACCCTGCTTCTTTCTTTCTTTCTTTCTTTCATTCATTCATTCTTTCTTTCTTTCTTTCTTTCTTTTTTTATCTCATGTTTATCTGCATCTCCTCCCCTCAACCCTGCTTCTTTCTTTTTTTCTTTCTTTTCTTTCATTCATTCATTCTTTCTTTCTTTCTTTCTTTCTTTTCTTTTTATCTCATGTTTATCTGCATCTCCTCCCTCAACCCTGCTTCTTTTTTTTTTTTCTTTCTTTCTTTTCTTTCTTTCTTTCATTCTTTCTTTCTTTCTTTCTTTTTTTTTTATCTCATGTTTATCTGCATCTCCTCCCTCAACTCTGCTTCTTTCTTTCTTTGTTTCTTTCTTTGTTTCTTTCTTTTTCTTTCTTTTCTTTCTTTCTTTTTTATCTCATGTTTATCTGCATCTCCTCCCTCAACTCTGCTTCTTTCTTTCTTTCTTTCTTTCTTTCTCTTTCTTTCTTTCTTTCTCTTTCTTTCTTTCTTTCTTTTTCTTTCTTTCTTTCTCTTTCTTTCTTTCTTTCTTTCTTTCTTTCTTTTTCTTTCTTTCTTTCTTTCTTTCTTTTATCTCATGTTTATCTGCATCTCCTCCCTCAACCCTGCCTCTTTCTTTCTTTCTTTCTTTCTTTCTTTCTTTCTTTCTTTCTTTCATTCATTCATTCTTTCTTTCTTTCTTTCTTTTATCTCATGTTTATCTGCATCTCCTCCCTCAACCCTGCTTCTTTCTTTTTTTTTTTTCTTTCTTTCTTTCTTTATTTATTTCCTTCTTTCTTTCTTTCTTTCTTTCACTTGTTTGTTTGTTTCTTTTTTTCCTCATTTTTAGTTATAGCAGCACCTACAATGCCGCTTATTGTTTCTTCTTTCTTTTCTTTCTTTCTTTTTTCTTTCTTTCTTTCTTTCTTTTCTCCTTATTTCATAGTATATCTCCTCCCTCAATGCTCCACAGTAACACTTCTTTCAGGCTTTCATTCTTTCTTATTTCTTTTATCGTCGTATTTATCTACATCTCCCTCGTCGCTCCTTTCTTTCTTTCTTTCTTTCTTTTTACACATTTTTATTTAACATCCCTCAACATCGCACAGTAAAACGTTTCTTTATCTTTGTTTGTTTGTATCTTTCTTTTTCCTCCTTCTCCCAATCTTCTTTTATTATTATTATTATTATTATATTATTATTATTATTATTATTATTTCTCCTTCATCCTTTTTATTGTGTTTCTTCTTCTAGAGATTCTCTCTTTGTGCACCAAGAGAAGTTAGCAACCTTGAGCTCCTTTGACCGGAGAAGAATGGAATCTTCTGACAATGGATTTGAAAGCTTCAAAAGAAAGACACAAACAACAAAGGCGTGGGGGGAGGGGGAATAAGGAGAAAGAGAGAGAGAGAAAGAGAAGGAAAGAGAAAGAGAAACAGAAAGAAAGAAAGAGAAAAAAAAGGGAGACCCTAGAAGAAAACAGGAAAAAAAAAAGAAGAAAAAAATGGCGAATGTTTTGCTTCTCTTCCTCCTGCTCTTCCGTCACACCTGGTATCATTGCATAGCATCAGGACACGCACCTGCGTCATGAACAATCGTCATCTTCTTGGGGCCACCTCCTCGGCTTAGATCTCTATCTACCGAACGCTGACGTTTAATAACACAACACACAACAGGCGGTTCTCTTGTCTTCGTCAACGGCACGGCTTAAGACGCCATCTTTGGCGTCACAATGCTCTTAGGGTTAGTTGCGATGATAGCGGTGGCGCTGTGGGAGCTGGCTTCGGTGAAGTAAGAGGATGGTAATGGTATGGTAGCGCTTGAATAGAAAAATTGACAGCAGAACAACAACAATAATAATAATAATAATAATAATAATAATGGTAGCAGTAGTAGAAGTTAGTGTAGTAGTAGTAGTAGTAGTAGTAGTAGTAGTAGTAGTAGTAGAAGAGATGGCTACGTGGGTAAGAAAGAGTTGCGATAAAGACGTATTTAAGCTAGAAGTTGTGGTTACGGAAGCAGCAATGTCACTTGACTTGGCAAAGGGATTGAAACGCGTGACAGCCGTGGAGCTGCTGACATGCAGATGGAATATAAGATTTGCATGCTGCTTTCAAAACAAATCTGGCATAAGACTGGGTTTGTCCAAACCGGTTGAAGTTTGGCATGCCTAGAAAATCTGTTGTTCCGGAAAGGAAGTGGCAGTGCTTGATGAAATTTAAAATCAAACAATATTGTATTCGGAACTCGAGACAATAAATCTTTCTACATTGATATGTTCAATCCTATACGTATAGACATATAATAGATAGGTTGAGAGAGAAAGAGAGAGAGAGGGTTATAATAGCCAGAATCTATGGAGATGGATAGATAGATAGATAGATAGATAGATAGATAGATAGATAGATAGATATAAAATTTACAAAAAATATGACAAATGGAAACCTGCTTCATTGAATCTAGATTTGATTACGACGCGTTTCGCCTTTCTAGGCTTCATCAGATCCAAAGAAGATATGAAAGAAAGGAATATGCGTGTGTGCATGTTTAAATAAACCATTGGAACTTTTCCGCTAAGCTGGCATTTCTCGTGATGAAAGAAAAGAATGAATATGTGTGACGTTAGAAAAAATTCAATACAGATTATCTATATCTGGGATTATCTATAACTTTGAACATGAACTAAGAATTATAAAGGAATGATACAGAATAAATATTAACGGATTTTTTAAAAAGTCATTCACGTCCATTCTTTTTTTTCCTTTCCCGAAAAACACCGGATTAGCGGGAAGAAAGAACGAATGATTTATTATTTAACCATAAAAACAAATACACACGCAGATTTCTTTTGTTTTAATAAAAGAAAGACTTTTCTTATTTTAAAATTCCTTTAAAACTTAGGTATCGCGTTTCTGTGATGTCTCTAATATATATATATATATATATATATATATATATATATATATATATATATATATATATATATTGTTTTATTTAGGCAGCATCTTTTTTATTCATCCACGTTTCATTAAATAATATAGACAAGTGTTGTCTATTTATTTTATGTAAATTCTTTTCGTAACGTCTGATAAGTTTAATAACATTATCGTGTGGTCATATGTGACGTCATGAGATGCGGTGCGATTTTCGCTTCTAGCGTCTTATATGCACGTGTTTATCGTTGCTTAGAAATCATCTATGTAAACAATGACAGACTATCATCACTGTCTTGTCCGTATATTGCTTAATATGTTGTAATTGACATCTTTGATAAAGGCTTATGTAAGCCGAAAGGTTAGATTGTATTAAAAAAATATGGATCAATATTGAATTTCTTTTTCTTCGTTCAACGATAATGTTATTAAACTTATCAGACGTTACGAAAAAAAACACATAAAATAAATAGACAAACACTTGTCTATATTATTTAATGAAACGTGTATGAATATATATATATATATATATATATATATATATATATATATATATATATATATATATATATATATATGCAATAATATGGATATAGATCCGACATATGAAGAAAATATGGGGAAAAACAAACAAATTATGATTTAATGTTAATTATATTTCGGTCTAAAAACCATCTTTCATAGAAGATAATTTTATTTTGACCGAAAACATCCGACGTATACATATTAACATTAAACAGTTTAATTGTATATAAGATTTTGTTTGTTTTTTTTCCTATATTTTTCATATATATATATATATATATATATATTTAAAATTCATGAATTATTCATACAAAAACAAATACAAAGGTTAATGATTTAATTGGCGAGAAATCCATCGTCACAAACAATTCAAATAATATACAAAAACCCCCGAACCTGTTATGAATGAAAAGATCCTTGTTTTTATAAATTTCTGTTGCATGAGTTCTATTTTACTACAAGCTTTCGTCTGTTCCTACAGACATCTTCAGGTATGGAATAGATGTTGTTCTTGTTTTATATATATATATATATACTTTAAAAATCAGGTGGTCAATTAAAATACGCGATATGGTTCCGACATGGCGGTCTCTTCGGGCGATATTTTTAAAATGACCATTTTAACAATTTATTTACAAGAACCACATAATAGAACGCTACATAATTATCTGTAAAAAAAAAAAAAACAGTTTCCTGATGATTCAACGTCAGGATATTTGAGTGTAATGGAAAGGAAGAGGAAAAGTAGGTTGAATGAATCAAAAGTCATGAGTCTCTTTTTTTTTTTTTTGGAAAGACAATTATATAGCATAGTTTTTGTTTTGTTGTTTTTTTTTAAATAGAACGCTACACTGATCAATTGTATATATATAATCAAGGGTGTCTGAAGATTTTAATTTTTTAATATTTTTTATTGTCTAAAACACACACACATATATTTCTGTTTATATGCGTATTTCATTCTCTCTCTCATTGTCTCTCTCTCTCTCTCTCACTCTCTCTCTCTCTCTCTCTCTCTCTGTGTGTGTGTGTGTGTGTGTGTATGTGTGTGTACTGTATTGAATAAAATAACACTACTGTCGCAGGATTTTTGCAAAAGACACCTTCATCAAAATGACCTAAGCTACTAAAGTGTTTCCATAAAAATTGATTGCAATATATTAGACTACGACCTCTGTCCCATAATGGTTGGTACGTTTAGTGTATGAATAGTGTATACAAATGTACCAACTATTATGGGACAGAGGTAGTAATAAATAATTCCAATCCCAAATTGGAAGGATTGCTGCTAGTTCTAAGCTGATTCTCTTTAATCCTGATATGCTACAGTGTTCCCATAGAAATTGATTGCAATATATCAGACTACCTCTGTCCCATAATGACTGGTACATTTAGTGTATGAAATGTGTATACAAATGTACCAACTATTATGGACAGACAGATTAAATAATTCCAATCCCAAATTGGAATGATTGCTGCTAGTTCTAAGCTGATTCTCTTCAATCCTGATATGCTACAGTGTTCCCATAGAAATTGATTGTTATATTCTACCTCTGTCCCATAATGACTGGTACATTTAGTGTATGAAATGTGTATAAATGTACCAACTATTATGGGACAGAGGTAGTAATGAATAATTCAATCACAAATTGAAAGGATTGCTGCTAGTTCTAAGTTGATTCTCTTCAATCCTGATATGCTACAGTGTTCCCATAGAAATTGATTGCAATATATTAGACCATCTTCCCATAATGACTGGTACATTTAGTGTATGAAATGTGTATAAATGTACCAACTATTATGGGACAGAGGTATTCACAAATTGGAATGATTGCTGCTAGTTCTAAGCTGATTCTCTTCAAAATATGCTACAGTGTTCCCATAGAAATTGATTGCAATATATTAGACAACCTCTGTCCCATAATGACTGGTACATTTAGTGTATGAAATGTGTAACAAATGTACAGCAACTATTGACAGAGGTAAAAATAATTCCAATCACAAATTGGAATGATTGCTGCTAGTTCTAAGCTGATTCTCTTCAAACCTGATATGCTACAGTGTTCCCATAGAAATTGATTGCAATATATTAGACCCATAATGACTGGGTACATTTAGTGTATGAAATGTGTATACAAATGTACCAACTATTATGGGACAGAGGTAGATAATAAAAATTCAATCCCAAATTGAATGATTGCTGCTAGTTCTAAGCTGATTCTCTTTAATCCTGATATGCTACATGTTATTGATTGCAATAAATTAGTGTTAATGAAATTTATTGAAATATATTAGAAAATAATGACTGCTGTTCAACATTTTGTGTTCCCATGGAAATGTACCAACTATTATGGGACAGAGGGACAGATAATAAATAATTCCAATCCCAAATTGGAAAATTGCTGCTAGTTCTAAGCTGATTCTCTTTAATCCTGATATGCTACAGTGTTCCCATAAATTGATTTTATATTAGATATTCTGTCCCATTTGACTGGTACATTTAGTGTATGAAATGTGTATACAAATGTACCAACTTTATGGGACAGAGGTAGTTAAATAATTCCAATCCCAAATTGGAATGATTGCTGCTAGTTCTAAGCTGATTCTCTTTAATCCTGATATGCTACAGTGTTCCCATAAAATTGAAATTGATTGCAATATAAGATAATCTGTCCCAAATAATGACTGGTACATTTAGTGTATGACATGTATGGAAATGTACCAACTATTATGGGACAGAGAATTTTCAATCCCAAATTGAATGATTGCTGCTAGTTCTAAGCTGATTCTCTTTAATCCTGATATGCTACAGTGTTCCCATAGAAATTGATTGCAATATATTAGACAACCTCTGTCCCATAATGACTGGTGCATTTAGTGCCTGAAATGTATGTGGAAATGTACCAACTATTATGGGACAGAGGTAGTAATAAATAATTCCAATCCCAAATTGGAATGATTGCTGCTAGTTCTAAGCTGATTCTCTTCCCTGATATGCTACAGTGTTCCCCATAGAAATTGATTGCAATATATTAGACAACCTCTGTCCCATAATGACTGGTACATTTAGTGTATGACATGTGTATGGAAATGTACCAATTATTATGGGACAGAGGTATTAATAAATAATTCAATCCCAAAATTGGAATGATTGCTGCTAGTTCTAAGCTGATTCTCTTTAATCCTGATATGCTACAGTGTTCCCATAAAAATTGATTGCAATATATTAGACAACCTCTGTCCCATAATGACTGGTACATTTAGTGTATGACATGTTTATAAATGTACCAACTATTATGGGACAGAGGTTGTCAACTAATAATTCAATCCCAAATTGGAATGATTGCTGCTAGTTCTAAGCTGATTCTCTTTAATCCTGATATGCTACAGTGTTCCCATAGAAATTGATTGCAATATATTAGACAACCTCTGTCCCATAATGACTGGTACATTTAGTGTATGACATGTGATACAAATGTACCAACTATTATGGGACAGAGGTTAATAAATAATTCCCCAAATTGGAATGATTGCTGCTAGTTCTAAGCTGATTCTCTTTAATCCTGATATGCTACAGTGTTCCCATAATAAGAAAATCCCATTGATTGCAATATATTAGACAACCTCTGTCCCATAATGACTGGTACATTTAGTGTATGACATGTGTATGGAAATGTACCAACTATTATGGGACAGAGGTAATAATCTCTATCCCAAATTGGAATGATTGCTGCTAGTTCTAAGCTGATTCTCTTTAATCCTGTCCTATATGCTACAGTGTTCCCATAGAAAAACATTGCAATATATTAGACAACCTCTGTCCCATAATGACTGGTACATTTAGTGTATGTTAAAATGTGTATACAAATGTACCAACTATTATGGGACAGAGGTATTAAAATAATTCAATCCCAAATTGGAATGATTTGCTGCTAGTTCTAAGCTGATTCTCTTTAATCCTGATATGCTACAGTGTTCCCATAGAAATTGATTGCAATATATTAGACAACCTCTGTCCCATAATGACTGGTACATTTATGTATGACATGTGTGTGGAAATGTACCAACTATTATGGGACAGAGGTTGTAATTCCAAAATAATTCAATCCCAAATTGGAATGATTGCTGCTAGTTCTAAGCTGATTCTCTTTAATCCTGATATGCTACAGTGTTCCCATAGAAATTGGATTGCAATTTTAGATAAAATCTCTGTCCCATAATGACTGGTACATTTAGTGTATGAAATGTATGGAAATGTACCAACTATTATGGGACAGAGGTTAAAATATCAATTCCAATCCCAAATTGGAATGATTGCTGCTAGTTCTAAGCTGATTCTCTTTAATCCTGATATGCTACAGTGTTCCCCATAGAAATTGATTTTTAATATATTAGACAGCCTCTGTCCCATAATGACTGGTACATTTAGTGTATGACATGTGTATTCAAAACTGTACCAGATTATGGGACAGAAGATTAATAAATAATTCAATCCCAAATTGGAAATGATTGCTGCTAGTTCTAAAGCTGATTCTCTTTAATCCTGATATGCTACAGTGTTCCCATAGAAATTGATTGCAATATATTAGACAACCTCTGTCCCATAATGACTGGTACATTTAGTGTATGAAATGTGCATACAAATGTACCAACTATTATGGGACAGAGGTAATAATAAATAATTCCAATCCCAAATTGGAATGATTGCAAGTTCTAAGCTGATTCTCTTAATCCTGCTGCAGTGTTCCCATAGAAATTGATTGCAATATATTAGACAACCTCTGTCCCAAAATGACTGGTACATTTAGTGTATGACATGTGTATGAAATGTACCAACTATTATGGGACAGAGGTAATGTCCATAATTCCAATCCCAAATTGGAATGATTGCTGCTAGTTCTAAGCTGATTCTCTTTAATCCTGATATGCTACAGTGTTCCCATAGAAATTGATTGCAATATATTAGACTACCTCTGTCCCATAATGACTGGTTACATTTAGTGTATGAAATGTGTAAAAATGTACCAACTATTATCAGGACAGAGGTTCATCAATAAATAATTCCAATCCCAAATTGGAATGATTGCTGCTAGTTCTAAGCTGATTCTTTTAATCCTGATATGCTACAGTGTTCCCATAGAAATTGATTGCAATATATTAGACAACCTCTGTCCCATAATGACTGGTACATTTAGTGTATGACATGTGTGGAAATGTACCAACTATTATGGGACAGAGGTTGTAATAAATAATTCAATCCCAAATTGGAATGATTGCTGCTAGTTCTAAGCTGATTCTCTTTAATCCTGATATGCTACAGTGTTCCCATAGAAATTGATTGCAATATATTAGAAATGTATGGATCTGTACCAATAGTTCCATAATGAATGATTATTGGTTCTACATTTAGTGTATGAAATGTTGCAATATATACAAATGTACCAACTATTATGGGACAGAGGTGGGACAGAGGTAATTCAATCCCAAATTGGAATGATTGCTGCTAGTTCTAAGCTGATTCTCTTTAATCCTGATATGCTACAGTGTTCCCCATAGAAATTGATTGCAATATATTAGACAACCTCTGTCCCATAATGACTGGTACATTTAGTGTATGACATGTGTATGGAAATGTACCAACTATTATGGGACAGAGGTAGTATCAAATAATTCCAATCCCAAATTGGAATGATTGCTGCTAGTTCTAAGCTGATTCTCTTTAATCCTGATATGCTACAGTGTTCCCATAGAAATTGATTGCAATATATTAGACAACCTCTGTCCCATAATGACTGGTACATTTTAGTGTATGAAATGTGTATACAAATGTACCAACTATTATGGGATTCTCCCAAATTGGAATGATTGCCTAGTTCTAAGCTGATTCTCTTTAATCCTGATATGCTACAGTGTTCCCATAGAAATTGATTGCAATATATTAGACAACCTCTGTCCCATAATGACTGGTACATTTAGTGTATGACATGTGTATGGAAATGTACCAACTATTATGGGACAGAGGTAGTAATAAATAATTCCAATCCCAAATTGGAATGATTGCTGCTAGTTCTAAGCTGATTCTCTTTAATCCTGATATGCTACAGTGTTCCCATAGAAATTGATTGCAATATATTAGACAACCTCTGTCCCATAATGACTGGTACATTTAGTGTATGAAATGTGTATACAAATGTACCAACTATTATGGGACAGAGGTAATAAACAATTCCAATCCCAAATTGGAATGATTGCTGCTAGTTCTAAGCTGATTCTCTTTAATCTGATATGCTACAGTGTTCCCATAGAAATTGATTGCAATATATTAGACAACCTCTGTCCCATAATGACTGGTACATTTAGTGTATGACATGTGTATGGAAATGTACCAACTATTATGGGACAGAGGTAGTAATAAATAATTCCAATCCCAAATTGGAATGATTGCTGCTAGTTCTAAGCTGATTCTCTTTAATCCTGATATGCTACAGTGTTCCCATAGAAATTGATTGCAATATATTAGACAACCTCTGTCCCATAATGACTGGTACATTTAGTGTATGACATGTGTATGGAAATGTACCAACTATTATGGGACAGAGGTAATAATAATAATTCAATCCCAAATTGGAATGATTGCTGCTAATTCTAAGCTGATTCTCTTTAATCCTGATATGCTACAGTGTTTATAGAAATTGATTGCAATATATTAGACAACCTCTGTCCCATAAATGACTGGTACATTTAGTGTATGACATGTATGAAAAAAAATGTATTGCCAACTATTATGGACAGTGTTCCCATAGAAATTGATTGCAATATATTCTATAATTATGTATGAATCAAATGTAAATGTACAACTATTATGGGACAATAATTCAATCCCAAACGGAATGATTGCTGCTAGTTCTAATCCCTAAATTCTGATTGCTGTGTGGAAATGTACAAAGTTCTATTCTCTTTAATCCTGAGCTTGATTGCAATATATTAGACAACCTCTGTCCCATAATGTGGTACATTTTAGTGTATGAAATGTGTGAAATGTACCATATTATGGGACAGAGGTAGTCATAAATAATTCCAATCCCAAATTGGAATGATTGCTGCTAGTTCTAAGCTGATTCTCTTTAATCCTGATATGCTACAGTGTTCTACAGAAATTGATTGCAATATATTAGACAACCTCTGTCCCATAATGACTGGTACATTTAGTGTATGACATGTGTATGGAAATGTACCAACTATTATGGGACAGAGGTAATAAATAATTCCAATCCCAAATTTGCTGCTAGTTCTAAGCTGATTCTCTTTAATCCCAAATCATAGAAATTGTGGTATTGATCTGTCCCATAATGACTGTTATTTAGACATGTGTATACAAATTTCCAATCCCAAATTGAATGATTGCTGCTAGTTCTAAGCTGATTCTCTTTAATCCTGATATGCTACAGTGTTCCCATAGAAATTGATTGCAATATATTAGACAACCTCTGTCCCATAATTGACTGGTACATTTAGTGTAATGACATGTGTATGGAAATGTACCAACTATTATGGGACAGAGGTAATAATAAAATTCCAATCCCAAATTGGAATGATTGCTGCTAGTTCTAAGCTGATTCTCTTTAATCCTGATATGCTACAGTGTTCCCCATAGAATTGATTGCAATATATTAGACAACCTCTGTCCCATAATGACTGGTACATTTAGTGTATGACATGTGTTGGAAATGTACCAACTATTATGGGACAGAGGTACAAATAATTCCAATCCCAAATTGGAATGATTGCTGCTAGTTCTAAGCATTCTCTTAATCCTGATATGCTACAGTGTTTCCATAGAAATTGATTGCAATATATTAGACTACCTCTGTCCCATAATGACTGGTACATTTAGTGTATGACATGTGTATGGAAATGTGCCAACTATTTTAGGGACAGAGTTCATAATAATTCAATCCCAAATTGGAATGATTGCTGCTAGTTCTAAGCTGATTCTCTTTAATCCTGACATGCTACAGTGTTCCCCATAGAAATTGATTGCAATATATTAGACAACCTCTGTCCCATAATGACTGGTACATTTTAGTGTATGAATGTGTAAAATGTACCAACTATTATGAGACAGGGTATTGCTGATTGCTGCTAGTTCTAAGCTGATTCTCTTTAATCCTGATATGCTACAGTGTTCCCATAGAAATTGATTGCAATATATTAGACAACCTCTGTCCCATAATGACTGGTACATTTAATGTATGACATGTGTATACAAATGTACCAACCATTATGGGACAGAGGTAATAATAAATAATTCCAATCACAAATTGGAATGATTGCTGCTAGTTCTAAGCTGATTCTCTTTAATCCTGATATGCTACAGTGTTCCCATAGAAATTGATTGCAATATATTAGACTACCTCTGTCCCATAATGACTGGTACATTTAGTGTATGACATGTGTATGGAAATGTACCAACTATTATGGGACAGAGGTAGTAATAAATAATTCCAATCCCAAATTGGAATGATTGCTGCTAGTTCTAAGCTGATTCTCTTTAATCCTGATATGCTACAGTGTTCCCATAGAAATTGATTGCAATATATTAGACAACCTCTGTCCCATAATTACATTTAGTGTATGACATGTGTATGGAAATGTACCAACTATTATGGGACAGAGGTAATAATAAATAATTCAATCCCAAATTGGAATGATTGCTGCTAGTTCTAAGCTGATTCTCTTTAATCCTGATATGCTACAGTGTTCCCATAGAAATTGATTGCAATATATTAGACAACCTCTGTCCCATAATGACTGGTACATTTAGTGTATGAAATGTGTATACAAATGTACCAACCATTATGGGACAGAGGTAATGTAAATAATTCCAATCCCAAATTGGAATGATTGCTGCTAGTTCTAAGCTGATTCTCTTTAATCCTGATATGCTACAGTGTTCCCATAGAAATTGATTGCAATATATTAGACTACCTCTGTCCCATAATGACTGGTACATTTAGTGTATGACATGTGTATGGAAATGTACCAACTATTATTGGACAGAGGTAGTGCAATCCCAAATTGGAATGATTGCTGCTAGTTCTATTGATTCTCTTTAATCCTGATATGCTACAGTGTTCCCATAGAAATTGATTGCAATATATTAGATTACCTCTGTCCCATAATGACTAGTACATTTAGTGTATGACATGTGTATGAAATGTACCAACTATTATGGGACAGAGGTAATAAATAATTCCAATCCCAAATTGGAATGATTGCTGCTAGTTCTAAGCTGATTCTCTTTAATCCTGATATGCTACAGTGTTCCCATAGAAATTGATTGCAATATATTAGACAACCTCTGTCCCATAATGACTGGTACATTTAGTGTATGAAATGTGTATACAAATGTACCAACTATTATGGGACAGAGGTAGTAATAAATAATTCCAATCCCAAATTGGAATGATTGCCAAGTTCTAAGCTGATTCTCTTTAATCCTGATATGCTACAGTGTTCCCCATGAAATTGATTTGCAATATATTAGACTACCTCTGTCCCATAATGACTGGTACATTTAGTGTATGACATGTGTATGGAAATGTACCAACTATTATTGGACAGAGGTAATAAATAATTCAATCCCAAATTGGAATGATTGCTGCTAGTTCTAAGCTGATTCTCTAAGCAATGATTCTCTTTAATCCTGATATGCTACAGTGTTCCCATAGAAATTGATTTTGCAATATATTAGACAACCTCTGTCCCATAATGACTAGTACATTTAGTGTATGACATGTGTATGGAAATGTACCAACTATTATGGGACAGAGGTGTCCAATCCCAAATTGGAATGATTGCTGCTAGTTCTAAGCTGATTCTCTTTAATCCTGATATGCTACAGTGTTCCCATGAAATTGATTGCAATATATTGAACAAATAATGACTAGTACATTTAGTGTATGACATGTGTGTGGAAATGTACCAACTATTATGGGACAGAGGTAATAAATAATTCAATCCCAAATTGGAATGATTGCTGCTAGTTCTAAGCTGATTCTCTTTAATCCTGATATGCTACAGTGTTCCCATAGAAATTGATTGCAATATATTAGACAACCTCTGTCCCATAATGACTAGTACATTTAGTGTATGACATGTGTATGGAAATGTACCAACTATTATGGGACAGAGGTAGTAATAAATAATTCCAATCCCAAATTGGAATGATTGCTGCTAGTTCTAAGCTGATTCTCTTTAATCCTGATATGCTACAGTGTTCCCATAGAAATTGATTGCAATATATTAGACTACCTCTGTCCTATAATGACTGGTACATTTAGTGTATGAAATGTGTGTACAAATGTACCAACTATTATGGGACAGAGGTAAATAAATAATTCAATCCCAAATTGGAATGATTGCTGCTAGTTCTAAGCTGATTCTCTTTAATCCTGATATGCTACAGTGTTCCCATAGAAATTGATTGCAATATATTAGACTACCTCTGTCCTATAATGACTGGTACATTTAAGTTTAATCTGATATGCTATGAAATGTGTATACAAATGTATTAATGTACCAACTATTATGGGACAGAGGTAGTAATAAATAATTCAATCCCAAATTGGAATGATTGCTGCTAGTTCTAAGCTGATTCTCTTCAATCCTGATATGCTACAGTGTTCCCATAGAAATTGATTGCAATATATTAGACTACCTCTGTCCCATAATGACTGGTACATTTAGTGTATGAAATGTGTATACAAATGTACCAACTATTATGGGACAGAGGTAGTAATAAATAATTCCAATCCCAAATTGGAATGATTGCTGCTAGTTCTAAGCTGATTCTCTTTAATCCTGATATGCTACAGTGTTCCCATAGAAATTGATTGCAATATATTAGACTACCTCTGTCCCATAATGACTGGTACATTTAGTGTATGAAATGTGTATACAAATGTACCAACTATTATGGGACAGAGGTAGGTATTAATAATTCAATCCCAAATTGGAATGATTGCTGCTAGTTCTAAGCTGATTCTCTTTAATCCTGATATGCTACAGTGTTCCCATAGAAATTGATTGCAATATATTAGACTACCTCTGTCCCATAATGACTGGTACATTTAGTGTATGAAATGTGTATACAAATGTACCAACTATTATGGGACAGAGGTAATAATAAATAATTCCAATCCCAAATTGGAATGATTGCTGCTAGTTCTCTAAGCTGATTCTCTTTAATCCTGATATGTCCTATAATGACAGTGTTCCCATTATGGATGGTGGTGATTGCAATATATTAATGATTGCTGCTAATTCTAAAGCTGTCCTATAATGACTGGTACATTTAGTGTTTATGAAATGTGTATACAAATGTACCAACTATTATGGGACAGAGGTAATAATAAATAATTCAATCCCAAATTGGAATGATTGCTGCTAGTTCTAAGCTGATTCTCTTTAATCCTGATATGCTACAGTGTTCCCATAGAAATTGATTGCAATATATTAGACTACCTCTGTCCTATAATGACTGGTACATTTAGTGTATGAAATGTGTATACAAATGTACCAACTATTATGGGACAGAGGTAGGGTCAAATAATTCAATCCCAAATTGGAATGATTGCTGCTAGTTCTAAGCTGATTCTCTTTAATCCTGATATGCCACAGTGTTCCCATAGAAATTGATTGCAATATATTAGACTACCTCTGTCCTATAATGACTGGTAATTTAGTGTATGAAATGTGTATACAAATGTACCAACTATTATGGGACAGAGGTAGTAATAAATAATTCAATCCCAAATTGGAATGATTGCTGCCTAGTTCTAAGCTGATTCTCTTTAATCCTGATATGCTACAGTGTTCCCATAGAAATTGATTGCAATATATTAGACTACCTCTGTCCTATAATGACTGGTACATTTAGTGTATGAAATGTGTATACAAATGTACCAACTATTATGGGACAGAGGTAATAATAAATAATTCAATCCCAAATTGGAATGATTGCTGCTAGTTCTAAGCTGATTCTCTTAATCCTGATATGCTACAGTTTTCCATAGAAATTGATTGCAATATATTACTACCTCTGTCCTATAATGACTGGTACATTTAGTGTATGAAATGTGTATACAAATGTACCAACTATTATGGGACAGAGGTAGTAATAAATAATTCCAATCCCAAATTGGAATGATTGCTGCTAGTTCTAATGATTCTCTTTAATCCTGATATTGCTACAGTTTCCCATAGAAATTGATTGTACCAATATTATTACAGACTAATCCTCTGTCCTATAATGACTGGTACATTTAGTGTTCCCATGAAATGTGTATACAAATGTACCAACTATTATTTTAGGGACAGAGGTAATAATCAATAATTCCAATCCCAAATTGGAATGATTGCTGCTAGTTCTAAGCTGATTCTCTTTAATCCTGATATGCTACAGTGTTCCCATAGAAATTGATTGCAATATATTAGACTACCTCTGTCCTATAATGACTGGTACATTTAGTGTATGAAATGTGTATACAAATGTACCAACTATTATGGGACAGAGGTAATAAATAATTCAATCCCAAATTGGAATGATTGCTGCTAGTTCTAAGCTGATTCTCTTTAATCCTGATATGCTACAGTGTTCCCCATAGAAATTGATTGCAATATATTAGACTACCTCTGTCCTATAATGACTGGTACATTTAGTGTATGAAATGTGTATACAAATGTACCAACTATTATGGGACAGAGGTAATAATAAATAATTCAATCCCAAATTGGAATGATTGCTGCTAGTTCTAAGCTGATTCTCTTTAATCCTGATATGCTACAGTGTTCCCATAGAAATTGATTGCAATATATTAGACTACCTCTGTCCTATAATGACTGGTACATTTAGTGTATGAAATGTGTATACAAATGTACCAACTATTATGGGACAGAGGTAATAAATAATCCCAAATTGGAATGATTGCTGCTAGTTCTAAGCTGATTCTCTTTAATCCTGATATGCTACAGTGTTCCCATAGGGAAAAATTGATTGCAATATATTAGACTAACCTCTGTCCCATAATGACATTTAGTGTATGACATGTGTATGGAAATGTACCAACTATTATGGGACAGAGGTAGTCATAAATTTCCAATCCCAAATTGGAATGATTGCTGCTAGTTCTAAGCTGATTCTCTTTAATACTGATATGCTACAGTGTTCCCATAGAAATTGATTGCAATATATTAGACAACCTCTGTCCCATAATGACTAGTACATTTAGTGTATGACATGTGTATGGAAATGTACCAACTATTGTCCAATAGGACAGAGGTAGGGACAGAATTCAATCCCAAATTGGAATGATTGCTGCTAGTTCTAAGCTGATTCTCTTTAATCCTGATATGCTACAGTGTTCCCATAGAAATTGATTGCAATATATTAGACAACCTCTGTCCCATAATGACTAGTACATTTAGTGTATGACATGTGTATGGAAATGTACCAACTATTATGGGACAGAGGTAGTAATAAATAATTCCAATCCCAAATTGGAATGATTGCTGCTAGTTCTAAGCTGATTCTCTTTAATCCTGATATGCTACAGTGTTCCCATAGAAATTGATTGCAATATATTAGACAACCTCTGTCCCATAATGACTAGTACATTTAGTGTATGAAATGTGTATACAAATGTACCAACTATTATGGGACAGAGGTAGTAATAAATCCAATCCCAAATTGGAATGATTGCTGCTAGTTCTAAGCTGATTCTCTTTAATCCTGATATGCTACAGTGTTCCCATAGAAATTGATTGCAATATATTAGACAACCTCTGTCCCATAATGACTAGTACATTTAGTGTATGACATGTGTATGGAAATGTACCAACTATTATGGGACAGAGGTAGTAATCAAATAATTCCAATCCCAAATTGGAATGATTGCTGCTAGTTCTAAGCTGATTCTCTTTAATCCTGATATGCTACAGTGTTCCCATAGAAATTGATTGCAATATATTAGACTACCTCTGTCCTATAATGACTGGTACATTTAGTGTATGAAATGTGTATACAAATGTACCAACTATTATGGGACAGGGTACAATTTCAATCCCAAATTGGAATGATTGCTGCTAGTTCTAAGCTGATTCTCTTTAATCCTGATATGCTACAGTGTTCCCCTTAGAAATTGATTGCAATATATTAGACAACCTCTGTCCCATAATGACTAGTACATTTAGTGTATGACATGTGTGGGAAATGTACCAACTATTATGGGACAGAGGTAGTAATAAATAATTCCAATCCCAAATTGGAATGATTGCTGCTAGTTCTAAGCTGATTCTCTTTAATCCTGATATGCTACAGTGTTCCCATAGAAATTGATTGCAATATATTAGACAACCTCTGTCCCATAATGACTAGTACATTTAGTGTATGACATGTGTATGGAAATGTACCAACTATTATGGGACAGAGGTAGTAATAAATAATTCCAATCCCAAATTGGAATGATTGCTGCTAGTTCTAAGCTGATTCTCTTTAATCCTGATATGCTTAGTGTTCCCACAGAAATTGATTGCAATATATTAGACAACCTCTGTCCCATAATGACTAGTACATTTAGTGTATGACATGTGTATGGAAATGTACCAACTATTATGGGACAGAGGTATAAATAATTCCAATCCCAAATTGGAATGATTGCTGCTAGTTCTAAGCTGATTCTCTTTAATCCTGATATGCTACAGTGTTCCCCATAGAAATTGATTGCAATATATTAGATAACCTCTGTCCCATAATGACTAGTACATTTAGTGTATGACATGTGTGGAAATGTACCAACTATTATGGGACAGAGGTATCAATAAATAATTCCAATCCCAAATTGGAATGATTGCTGCTAGTTCTAAGCTGATTCTCTTTAATCCTGATATGCTACAGTGTTCCCATAGAAATTGATTGCAATATATTAGACAACCTCTGTCCCATAATGACTAGTACATTTAGTGTATGACATGTGTATGGAAATGTACCAACTATTATGGGACAGAGGTAGTAATAAATAATTCCAATCCCAATTTGGAATGATTGCTGCTAGTTCTAAGCTGATTCTCTTTAATCCTGATATGCTACAGTGTTCCCATAGAAATTGATTGCAATATATTAGACTACCTCTGTCCTATAATGACTGGTACATTTAGTGTATGAAATGTGTATACAAATGTACCAACTATTATGGGACAGAGGTAGTAATAAATAATTCCAATCCCAAATTGGAATGATTGCTGCTAGTTCTAAGCTGATTCTCTTTAATCCTGATATGCTACAGTGTTCCCATAGAAATTGATTGCAATATATTAGATTCTGTCCTATAATGACTGGTACATTTAGTGTATGAAATGTGTATACAAATGTACCAACTATTATGGGACAGAGGTAGTAATAAATAATTCCAATCCCAAATTGGAATGATTGCTGCTAGTTCTAAGCTGATTCTCTTTAATCCTGATATGCTACAGTGTTCCCATAGAAATTGATTGCAATATATTAGACTACCTCTGTCCCATAATGACTGGTACATTTAGTGTATGAAATGTGTATACAAATGTACCATCTATTTTGGGACAGAGTTAGTAATAAATAATTCCAATCCCAAATTGGAATGATTGCTGCTAGTTCTAAGCTGATTCTCTTTAATCCTGATATGCTACAGTGTTCCCATAGAAATTGATTGCAATATATTAGACTTGCTCTGTCCCATAATGGTAGGTACATTTAGTGTATGAAATGTGTATACAAATGTACCATCTATTATGGGACAGAGGTAGTAATAAATAATTCCAATCACAAATTGGAATGATTGCTGCTAGTTCTAAGCTGATTCTCTTCAATCCTGATATGCTACAGTGTTCCCATAGAAATTGATTGCAATATATTAAACTACCTCTGTCCCATAATGATTGGTACATTTAGTATATCTATGTCATAATTATTATTTTTTTTTATGTTACTGTTCCTCGCAACTCGAAATGCAAAGATTTTTTTCTCTCTTTCTTACGGAACTTTGTGCAATCAAAAATGATTTTTCAGTTGAATTTCGAAAGGAACCATTTATGACGCTTTCTGGATGCAGCATCTAAAAATGTATTGAATAAAATTATATATCAGGATTTTGCAAAAGACCCACTTCTGAAAAGGGATCTCAGCATTGTTACGAGTTTCAAAACAGAGTTTTAAAATAGCATGAAATCTTCTGATTCCCTCAAGTAAAGATGAATTGAAATGCACTCTCTGAAGTTAGAGACTTTTGAGCTGCCAGAAATTCAAATGCAAATGCCGTCGCGAAGTCACGCATTTGACGGGAAGAAAGGACGCTTTATAAACAGAAATTTACGTGCATTTGTCGTCAGATGAATTCAACTGAATGGCATCAATACTTAAAGAAAAACAGGTATTAATGTATTCACGAAAAACGAAAATGGCAGGAATAGATTTATGTACGTAAATTAATACTGGCTAACGATCATATCACGTCGAAACACGAAGTTAAGCAACTTTGATCCTAATCAGTAGTTATATTAGTTCCTGCTTGTGAATATAATGTGCTGTAAGCCCGTATCTGTACGCCTTGTTGCTAGCGCGTTAGGGTAATGGGCCAATCCTCCCCATGAACTGCAAAAGGAAAGATTTGGGGAAGTACTACAACAACAGGATTTAACAGGTTGATTAAAGCTGCGTTAGTCACATGTGGAGTTTTGTTACCCCAACATTTTTAAAGTACTCGTAATTTTTAATGGCTACGTGTTTCTTTTTCTCTCTCTCACTGCTGTCCGGATTTAGTTAGATTTCATAGGTCTTCCGTCTCACGCAGTTGGAGCTCAGTTGTCGTGGGAGGCACACGTCCTTTTGTCATCTTCAGAGTGTCCTGAAATGGCACCTGATCAATGGAGGTACCTTTTTCATGATTTATATTTTTATGCATTATATATACAGGGTGTGATTGATAAATTGTCGCCGTTTAGTTTTTTTTGTTTTTTTTTTTAATTTCGCGCATGCGCATTAATTGTTTTCTGTTTTGTCGACTACACATTATAGTAAGGTCAGTTGGGCACCGTCTGTGAGGAAAAGAGAACCATGTCTCAATTCACTCAAAAATTTGGAAACGGCATGCATACTTAGCATTCTTTCCGGAAGCTCTATTACGAACATGTTAGAGTGTTTGGGTGTCAATCTGAGGACAGTGCAGAGATTTCTGAAAGAGTTGGATGAGTCTAATGGTGATTTCGAAGATACAGCAGCTCAGAAAACTTAATCTGAACGTTCTGATAAGAAAAAAAAAACACCCAAATTTGTTGGTGATGGTCTCAAACTCCATATGGGGGTCTACAGGAGATAGTGCTGACTTGGGCCAAGAGGATGGCTGCTGGAAAATCCTATGTTTGGTAATCGGATTATGCGCCATGACACACAAGGGGAAGAATCCAGTCACGGCTCTCAGACAATTTCTGTGACCACATCATCTCTGATATCTTACCACTAAACTCCCCAGACTGCAACTATCATGTGTGGGTCGCAGTTGAACGAGGGACCAACAAAACTCCTTGTAACACCAAAGATGAACTGAAGGTAACGATTATGGCAGTATTCAGAAGAGTTGCAGGAGATTCCGTAGTCGCCTGGGGGTCGTGTTTGAAGCTAATGTTGTTTTTATTAAATAAATTTACTTGTTCGCATTTCAAGATATTTTTATATAATTTAGGTAAATATATCTGTTAAAATGTGATGTCAGTATTATTTTCATTTTTGTCTAATTTTTCACTTGAACATTTTTTTAGTGGATACTTATATTTGAGTAGACAGCCCGTATATTTATTAAAGATTATATGTATTTACGTCTATTGGTCTGAATATCCGAGAAAAAACTTATTAGAGAAAAATATGCGCCCTCCGACACTATTCGAAACACCGTTCACCTTGGAGAAACCGTCATTATACTTGACGTGCTCTGACGTCATTCAGACATTGCTTGGTCATCGACGCACTCTGTAGCCGAGAGGTCAAAGCAAGCCAGACTTAATGACTGTTTACCCAAGTGGGTTGCAGGTTCGTAACCTAATAATATATATATATATATATATATATATATATATATATATATATATATATATATATATATACAGGGTTGTTTATATACACACATATATATATATATAAATATATATATATATATATATATATATACAGGGGTTGCATATATATATATATATATATATATATGTATATATATAAATATACAGGGTTGCTTATATATATATATATATATATATATATATATATATATATATATATATATATATATATAAGCCCCTGTATATTTATATATATACATATATTGTCCAAGCAAAAAGTATGGAATTGTTAGATTAATATTTGAATCGTTGTATCTTAAAAGTGATTAAAGATATATTACTGGATTTTTTCTAGATTTTTATAACACTATTGTATTACTTTTGAGTAATAACAATGTACAATTACTCTCCAAACTTAACAGAAGTATCGTGATGAAATCGATCATAAGCAAAAATAACATGTTCATGATTAATTAATCATCACTAAGAATCGAAAGCTCATGGAGAGTTGAAAGTTAAAATATATATATATATATATATATATTATTCCATGGTCATTCTCCAACTTATTCAAGATGATCTTCCTGATCTCTAACTTTCTAAAGTTCTGCCCTGGAGTAACAAGGTGCTTCACACGTCTCACGTACGATTTCATTTTCAAACCCTTTTTCACTGCTCTTGGGATTGTCATAGCTGAAACTCCTCTCTAGGGTAACAAGCGTCTTATGGATTGAGTTGGATCTTTTACTAATTGATCCCTTCAGTTCTAAGTTGAAATGATGATACCTCTTCCTGCTGTGACCTCCTGATCCTGTTTCCCTCTTTACTGTTCCCTCTTTTTTTAAACTTATATAATGTTATCTTGATCATTCTTAAATCATCTTTGAAGTGGGAAGCTAGAGTATAAATGTTGGTACCATTACTCAAAATCCGAATGAACATTTTTCCTCTCACCATTGTTCAACTGGGACGACAGTGTATATGACAGAAAACAATTTCAAATTGCTCATTTTAAGCTGAATAATTGATTTTTTTAGTAATTCTTACAAAAAATGGTATGATGGTGGCGAGCCGTCTTATCTGAAAACCTGGAAAAAACAAAATCATTTAGTTTAGTGGGGTTTTAGATATTAAACACGATTTGGACAATTTAGCTGTTACACCCTGTATAGATAACTATCAGCATTGCCCCGGCGTTGCCCGTGCTTGATTCAAAAATCGTATGACTCATACAGTAATCGTTATCACTTGACTTAAAATATTTTTGCCCTTCCTTGCCTTTAAAGGAATGCCCTTTGCCGTGCTGATGTTGCTACATGCCTTACTTCTTGCCTATCTCACACTGCGAATTTTTTCTAAGCTCTATACTAAACATTAAATCTGCTACGAAAAAAGAACTAAACAAAATGAACACAAAATGATCAGCTTTAAAAAAAGGACTCGTAACTGGAAAAACCGAATGAAAAAAGAATGTTAACAACAAATACTTTTTCACACCCTGCGGAATCAGAATCAACGTTGAGTTTAAGCAAGCGAATGAGCCAATTGGAGTAAAGTGCCATGAAGATTTAAATTTTTTCCACTTGTGACGAATGCAGCTATCGATTTTTTTGCATGCCAGCATGCTATTTAACATTCGTGTCAGTCAGCTGTTGGCTCTCATGCTGACCAATAGAATCTTCCTGCCTATTCGTGGCAGCCAGCTATAGGCTCTCACTCTGGCCAGTAGAAAATGGCAGCAAACTACATGAAAACTGCCGTAGAAGCATGAAAAAAATCGATTATTTCCACTATCGATGGGAGTTGGGAAATGCAAAGTCGGTCTTGGCCTTCCTGCTAACTTAGAGCATGTGCATGTAAATTTTGGTGCAAATCCGTCGAAAATTGCGGCTGTGCATTCGTTACACAGACACACACATACACACACACACACACACACACACACACACACATCCTGCCTTTTATAGATATAGATAACGATATATATTTTTATATATCAAGAACAGTATTGGGGGGAAATTTTATGACAAAGTGGAAAATTTTACTTGTGACGTGGTTCATCCTTCAGATTATATGAACACAAAAGGGATATTTTACAAAACAATACGTCAAATGCGCTGGGTTCCCACCGTAACGATACTGACCATAATATTTACTTAAAAAATGTTACTCTGACCAAAGGAGAAATAAATTCACTCTGACGTAAATGTCTAGAGAGTGACTTGACCGCAACGTCGTCTACAGTAAATTTGCGCCAAGGCTCTTACAATATTTCTTGGTAGATCGTCTATTGTCACAATGTGGGATATCTACTAAGAAAATGACTCTAAATGAAATCATGTAGATGTCATGGGTCCTTACCTATAACTAGAGAATGAACTCTTCCTAACACTGTGTATACTACGCCTCTCATGAGAGAGGGTCGAATCAAGCCGAGCTTCTCGACTTGACGGTCGAACTTTCTGCCTCTGAGCGGAAAGGAACCCGGACGAGGTTCCGCCGAAGGGCAGAATCTCGTTCGGGGAGAATGACCAACCCGATCCCGTTTATACGGTTTCTACGGGCATTTTTTGGCCGAGCCTACGGGCTCGGGAAACCCACGTAAAAACTCGGCATTGTGCCACATGCAACCCTCGTGGGGGCGGGGGGGTAGATACCGAATCAAGCCGAGCTTCTCGGCTTGACGGTCGAACTCTCTGCCTCTGTGCAGAGAGGAACCCGGGCGAGGCTCCACCGAAGGGCAGAGTCTCGTTCGGGGAGGTTGACCAACCCGATCGCGTTTATACGGGTTCAACGGGCATTTTTTGGCCGAGCCTACAGGCTCGGGAAACCCACGTTAAACTCGGCCTTGTGCCACATGCAACCCTCGGGGGGTTGGGGGCTAGATACCGAATCGAGTCGAGCCGATAGTAGTTCACTCCCAACCAGACTGACAGTCATACTAACACCTTCCACATCTTGTATTATTATTTCGTGTAATATACCTTCGTTATTTCTACCCTTGTGTTCGTGTTGTTCTTCCTTGGTCCTAACCTGGACCATAACAGTAGATATAGGAAAAAAATCTAAAATTCCCAGCACCCCTTGTTTGTGTATCAACACAACATATTTAGTTCGATTAAGTCCTGAAGGTTAAGGAGGCAAGGTGGAGGAATGGATAGGGCATGGGTTGAGGAATAGGAGAACCGAGTTCAAATTCCGGTCGAAATATGCCAATACCTTATGTGCTAATACCCTGGGGAAAGGTATGGAACCTCTTCTTCTCCGCCCAGTTATGGGTAAATAGCAGTTGGGCGGCAACCGTACTAGGTGAACTCTGATCCTCCAGGTTCGTGGGGTGCAGTAGGCTAACAATTTACTCCCTTAAAAACTGGCTTGTTACAGACACCGCAACGATATCTTGTGGCCATCTGTTTCTCAATGAATTTAAATTTTATACATATTATGGCTTTAAATATATATATATATATATATATAGATAGATAGATAGATAGATAATGATCTATCACAGATAGATAGATAGATAGATAGATAGATAGATAGATATGAATCGACCTAGATAGATAAATAGATATGAACATAGATAGATAGATAGATAGATATGGACCAAAATAGATAGATAGAACTATAGATAGATATGTATGAACTGACACAGGTTGATAGATATGAACCTACCTATATATATATATATATATATATATATATATATATATATATATATATATATATATATAGAGAGAGAGATATAGATAGATAGATAGATAGATAATGATCTATCACAGATAGATAGATAGATAGATAGATAGATAGATAGATAGATATGAATCGACCTAGATAGATAAATAGATATGAACATAGATAGATAGATAGATAGATATGGACCAAAATAGATAGATAGAACTATAGATAGATATGTATGAACTGACACAGGTTGATAGATATGAACCTACCTATATATATATATATATATATATATATATATATATATATATATATATAGAGAGAGGGAGATAGATAGATAGATAGATAGATAGATAGATAGATAGGAATCGACCTGGATAGATGATAAGATAGATAGATAGATAGATAGATAGATAGATAGATAGATATGAACTGAGATAGATAGATAGATAGATAGATAGATATGGACCGACCTAGATAGATAGAACTATAGATAGATATATATGAACTGACACGGGTTGATAGATATGAATCGACACATATATATATATATATATATATATATATATATATATATATATATATACGAAAACGCTTCACAAGTAAACTTTTTCACTTTATCATACAATTTCTCGAATATATATATATGCGCGTGTGTGTGGGTGAATATATATAAAAATATAAAAAAGAACCGTTAGGTTAGTATTTTTGTTTTTATTTAAAAAAAAAAAACAGTGCTCAATACATAAGTAGAGCGTATATTGTAATTATTTGTAAAAAAAATATGATTCCATCGCTACATCAGAGTTCTTATGCTTTTAGCTTCTGTTTTTGAAACATGAGAACTCTTATGTAGCGATGGAATCATATTTTTAAAAATTAATTATAACATATATATATATATATATATATATATATATATATAGAGAGAGAGAGAGAGAGACAGAGATAGAGAGAGAGAGATGATTCATTGAATGATTTAGACAAGTTTTGTCTATATGTTTTCAGGCGGATCCTGTAATATTCACGGACATGATTTTTGGTAGCATTATTAAAAGAAGAGACAAAATTACCGTCTTGATACATATTTTATTCCGAGTACTTTCGACATAGCACAATGTCATCATCATTGTGTTGTTTATTTCGAGACAAATATTGTAGTGACCATCATTTTCAAAGACAAAATTGATGAAAATTAATTTAGTTTTTATTTGGGAATTGAAGGTGATTGCCTTGACAAAAGTTTGGGGGCGGGGAACTATGTATAGTGTCGTCGAGAGTTTTTTAAGCAATAAGAATTAATACAAACCCCGATATTTCATACTATCTGCTATAAACATTTTAAAATATTTGTGCAGTATTCATAATTAACTTTATAAAGTTTGGTTTCATTTTTTTTAATACATATAGATTCGAGATCTTTTATCTGTTTATTATTATTCATGAAATGTATAGATGTATTTTCAACAAGAATTTTCCTAAATTGCAGATGTGAACAGGCATGCTGTTCTAAATGTTGAGATATAAGATACCTTATTCAAATAAAAACTCAACCTTCGAGACATTATATATATATATATATATATATATATATATATATATATATATATATATATGTATGTATGTATGTATGTATGTATACGTGTGTGTAAACATAAACGTGTAGTAAAGTCAATTAAGTTATAGAGATATCTGATTTTTTTTAAATCCTATTTAAAGGTATTATCTAAAACCTAAATATTTTACAGCTATATACTGTAAATATTTTAAAACATTTGTACAGTATTTATAATTAATTTTATTGAGGGTTGGTTTCAATTTTTTTATATAGACAGCTTCAAGAGTTTTTAGTTTATCTTTATTTCAGTAAAATGAATAAATATATATTCAACAATTTTCTGAATTGCGAATGTGGACAGACATGCTGTTGTATATGTTTAACAATGTTGGACTAATATATATATATATATATATATATATATATATATATATATATATATATATATATAGTCAAACCTAGTGAGCCAGACAAACCTGCAGGTTTCACCTAAGCAGATCGTCAGCTTTCCTGACGATCCGCTTAGGTGAAACCTAGGTAGGTTTGTCTGGCTCACTAGGTTTATCTAGGTCTGCTCTACGGTTGTATTGAGCTCTTTTTGCTAGTTAGTTATTTCCTCGTATCGGGGTTTTTTCTTTGGGCTTTAAACCTGTATCTGTGCGATTTTTTTTCGACAGACTTTCATGTTTTTTTCCTCAGGATTGATTTGATTATTGGCAAATCAAAATTCGAAGGTTTTTCGAGACGAGTATAGTTACCTTTTATATATATATATATATATATATATATATATATATATATATATATATATATATATATATGTGTGTGTGTGTGTGTGTGTGTGTGTGTGTGTGTGTGTATTATTACGCTTTCGATCTTGTAATTATGAGTTTAGCTAATACAATATATTTCTATTCATGGAAATATATTGTAGCTATTTTTGACAAATAAAACTTTTTCACCATTATTGTATTGGTTTGTTTCACTCTCAATTTATAACATATGTTTATGGAATGAATTTATTATAATTTTCATTTCAATGAATAATTATATCTTCAGTTCATGTTTTGATTTAATGTATAGAACGAGTATAACCCGTCTTCGACGGGGTTTTTCATTACTGGAAATTTTGACCGTTCAATTAGAGCAGTTTAAATTTAAAGTCAGCCCATGCGCAAATCAATAGCAGTATAGTGATTATCATCACCATCACACACATACATGCATACAGATCATACGACAAGCATTCATTGGCTAATCTCCTCAAAACAAGCCCCCTGATTGGTAAATTCCGACCAATTAGATCGCCTGCACGCGAGGAATAATTTTCCCGCGCACAAGCTTTGGAGCCTGTCACGTGATCCACCACCTTATATAAACAAAACACAAGTAAGCCTTCTCTCTCCGTTTTCTCTTTCGTCTCCTTCTTTGCTGCCAAAATGTGACCTTCAAGAACTCTCGTCTTGACCTTGCGGTCAGAAGTTAAAGAACATTACCAACATTCGCGCAAGTACGAACTCTTAACTCTTCTGAACTCTACCAATTTTTCCAACTTACATTTCCTAACATGCAACAGGAACTTTATTCTTCTAAAACTTCAGTTTAATAATTAATTCAACGTTGTGAGCTCCGGTACAAATATTTCCCAAATCTAAGTGACGTAACTCTGTCAAACCTTTAGCTTATATGCATCTACATCAAAACAAATAAATTCAAATGTTTTGGACCATTACGTTCTGTCTTGTATTTTTTCTATGTTCTATTTTACATCAAATATAAATTGCATTGTGACCGCCATATTTGATGGTGACCTCCAGTGTCTTTGCTTGTCATTTTCCACGTCATTCCTAATCAAAGTTAAATAAATGTGGTGGGGTCCACTACATCTGATTTACAATCATTCACATTTTTATTGCTGACCCGACGTCCGTTTCGCACCTCGCTACAGCAGTAACAACAATTGGGTGCAACTGAGACACATCCTCAAATGGGATGTTAACAATTTGAAGGGCGAACCGTGAAAAGGACAGTTTTTGTATTCTCAATCTTGCAAGAAAGGAACCTCTTCCATGGACCATCATAATAATAATATACAGATATTGGCCCACTCTGTCATGCCGGGTTTTATATTCAGTGGGTGCCAATATCGTGCAACCTGATACAAGATGATCAATCGTTTCTGGATATTTATCACAGAATCAGCATTTTGGGTTAACACAATATTTTAGTATATGTGTTTGATAATTCCTAGTTATTATTATTATTATTATTATTATTATTATTTAATATCCTGCCCGACTCTTTTTGGTCGGGTGATGATGATCATATCTCAGCACCAATTCGCAGGCATAGAGACCCAACACTTTCCTCGGCAGATGAGCTGTTCCAAGCAGCGGTGCCACCCGCGTACTCCCAATGATGTCACGTATCCCAAAGGTATCTGGCAAAAGCATTGTGGAAAGCAACAATCATAAAAGGGGCAATTTGAACTGCAGCTTGAAATATTTCTCTGATTTGCCCTGCCATTTGCAGGTATGGTATCTCTTTATTTCCGCCTGCTCTGCATTCATATGTCAAGGTACTGCAAAGTCTGCCATGATCCATTCACGGGCGTCCTTGTGCACAAATGTAATCAGGGCGATTGCTCTTCAAGCTCTTGTCAGTCAAGATAGTTATGCCTCATATGAGCTTTACTTGCTCATTCTCGATTGCAGATGGTGCTGTAATTTTTCATTTATAATATATATATATATATATATATATATATATATATATATATATATTTATAATTCTAATAATCTTTTGCGTTAGATTTCAACTCTCTAAATTGATTTTACGCTGTTTTTTACAGACATTAAATTTTGCCTTTGATTTTGCGCAAAGTGTAAGAAATCAGTTTTTTTCGATTTTTCACCTTCAAGGTTGTATTTTTTTTCAAGCCAATTTGGATTCAAAACCGTCACTAAAGAATTATCTATCAAACAAAAAAATTTCATCGAAATCGGATGAAAAATGCGGAAACGCATAAACAACATCCGATTACACACACACATACATACAGACACACATATTTCGAGAATTATAGATATAGATTTTAATGAAGATTACCTGTTACGCTATTTTCTTCAGTGGTACGACAATATTTAACATACTTTTAAGACTATAAGCATTTTTATATCCATTTCTATCCATTTTTGGAAATCCGAGGTGACTCATCCAAAGTTATGTAAACTTTTGACCAAATATCATTCCTTTTTGTTCTTATTCTGCCAGTCATTTACAAACTGCTCTACTCACTGTATTCCTTACTTCTCTTGGCTTCAATACTCCTGTGAGTGTTAAATTCTCTAGGCCTACTTTCCTCATTATGAGTCCTAGAAATTTCAACTGTATTTATGACTGAAATTATAATTTTCTTTGTTGATCCTATTTTCCTAAAGACCTCGTGCACACACGCTCCGTCCATTGTATTCCTATCATTCATTGGTAGAACCACATCTGTCACTTTAAGTATGCTATAACTGAGGGTGCCTGTGCTGTCTAGGAGAAATGGGCAGATGTCCGATACCCCTCCATATCCCCTGGAGAAATAGACTTGCCTAATGATGCAAAATCTTCCTCAAGGGCTGCATGGGCAAAAGCCGATTGGAAACTAAAAGAATGTGCAGCACAAGAAGAAGCTCTATGAACCAAATCCCATCAAGTACTCTTTTGATAGGTAAAAAGAGTACAGAAGAAGCCATTACAAAATCCCTCACGGTGTACATTGGGAACTATGTAGGAAGAATGGCCTCGAATATATGGAGAATTGGCGCGAGCAGACATCACCGTCTGCAATCGAGAATGAGCAAGTAAAGGTCATATGAGGCATAACTATCTTGACTGACAAGAGGTTGGAGAGCAATCGCCCTGATATTACATTTGTACACAAGGACGCCAGTGAATGGATCCTGACAGACTTTGCAGTACCTTGACATAAAAACATTGTGAATGCGCAGCAGGCGGAAATAAAGAGATACCATACCTGCAAATGGCAGGGCAAATCAGAGAAATATTTCAAGCTGCAGTTCAAGTACCCCTTTTGTGGTTGTTGCTTTCCACACTGCTTTTGCAAAATACCTTTGGGGGACGTGACATCATTGGGAGTACGCGGGTTGCACCGCTGCTTGGAACAGCTCATGTGCCGAGGAAAATGTTACGTCTCTATGCCTGCGAATTGGTGCTGAGATATGATCATCATCACCCGACCGAAAAGAGTCGAGCAGGATATTACATAATAATAATAATAATAATGAATGATGTAAGTTTAATGAGAAGAACTGTACTTGGAAATGTACGAGAAATATTTTGAAAAATATTTTATTGTAGTGTACCTTATTTATTTACGTAATACTTTCAAGGTAAAAAAATAAAATAATATAAAAATCATGCTGTTGACCATGTTCACCATAGTCTATGAATATAGAATACAGCGCAGTACGTAATCTGTTCAATGAAACAACGTTAAAGATTAACACTCACGCGTCAGACACTCTACTGAATCTGACTATATCGCCAATACCACCAGCAGCTGTTCCGTATTTCTTCAGTCTTCGATATCAAAGACTGGCAGTGAGTATTCGGGAAAAAAACATGGCCGCCTTTATATACGTCGTATTTTGAGCCTTCTGATTGGTTAACCCTTCTATTGGTGAACTATAAAATGAGTCAGCTCATTTTGGCTGGCTCACTGGTACACCAGGGTACCCAAAAATTCCAACACAAGCAAACACACACACACACAAAGGTGAAAAGTCGCCAAGTATTGAACTCACAAAGCTTTGGGTCAAGACACGTGATCCAACCAACACTTTTATCCCGTGGGCCATGTGTCCTTGAATTAAAAGGAAATAATTGATTCATCCGGAAGAGGCATGGCACGTGAAACTAGAACAATCTACCCCGGTGGACAAAATAACGGGTTCAGTTCGAAATTGAAATCAACTGAAGAAGGTCGGAGCGTGCAACGGTCGAAACGTCGTGAATATGGCAATAAAGATGAAGTCCGAACAACGTGAATAATGTAAATATCTACCTTCTTCGCTGTCAGTAATTGCGACAAGACGTTTCTTTATTTTGTTTTATTCGACTTAATTTCCTCGTTTTAATATGTTTAACAATGCTCTACCTTCCGCCCTTCCTCGGGTGTCTATTGTGTTTTGTAATGCCTACCCGCTTTTCTGAGGAAGTACGCACATCCCAAGCAATACCCCTTTGCATCCTGCACATTTGCCCTCAAGATGTTTTCATTTGACCTATGCAGTGGATCTCTGACATTCCGACGAACCTGGTGAATTTCCTCAGTATTTTTATTTTGGGAGTCCGACTTTCGTTTTTTTTTTCTTTGAACCCCGAGTTCAAAATTTTGTTCTTCTATTGATTACAGAACCTCTATACTACTGATGTCGATATTTTTTGTTCAGCCGATGTGTAATTTTAACATAATGCACATTCTGCCCCGTTTCTTCGTCTCTATTCTCTACTGACCTATGAACCAAAATGGTGAACTTCCAGTGAACCAGTTAAGCTTCATCGTATTTCCGATTTCTTCTTACAAAGCTACACACATCTTAATAGCCGCTCTGAAAGTTATAGAAATAAGAAGATTCATTGGTTGATTTTGTTCAGTGGCATATCAACCTATGGGGGTTATTTAATGCCGAAATCTAAATATTTTGAACGATTTTATGGCTTCAACTAAACGTGTTGTTGGTAATTTTACGATAAATATTTATTGTTGGTAATTTTTTTTTATATATTGCTGGTATTTTTGCTGTAGATTTTTTTTTTTTATACTTTCATACCGTTTCGTTTCTTTGATTGAGCATTTACTATAAACTCAACCCTCGGACCCTAACAGCTTCTACCACATCGGGACGGGTAAACCAGGGAACAACAGCAATTAAGAGGTGATTCCATGCTCCTCAAAAACACCAATCACCCGATCAGTGGCGTTGATCCCGGATCTAGCTTATCGTCATCCCCAGGATTATACTGAACATGTAACGAGCTAAACGGGTGGTAAGGAAAATGACGCTTATACTTAAAATCAGAAAGAGATCTTAAACTACTAGAGACCATAATGAGGAAAGAGAGCTTGGAGGGTTTGAAACTCACATGGCATATTAAAAGCAAGAGGAACAGAGGAGAGCATTATATAACCTATCTAATATGCTTGCGTAAATAATGGATCGGAAAGCATAGAGTGAGGGGCGTGGCAAGCAGACAAACAAGAAAAGAATGACTCACACCCTGAAGGCCACGGTACATACAAGAAGACCCCTTCAAACCTGTTTGATAGATAAAATGTTTTGTTGGTAATTTTACTATATATATATATATATATATATATTAAAGACATTTTTTTATAGATACAAGTATTTAAGTAAATGCTCTGTTTATAATAAACAGTATTAAATAACATTTACCGGCCTGAATGTCCGAGAAATTTTCATAGAAAATATTCGTCCTTTGACAGGATTCGAGCCTGCATCATATACAGAACCGTCATTTACGCTGACGTGCCTTGTCCATTTCTTAATATATGACGTCATTTGTTTACATTTGATACGACATGAGCAGTTATGAATGTACGAGATTCATGGAAGATTGAAGTTTATAAGCAGTAAATTCGACCTTGCCTACCGAACGCTCCTTTGTGGCCGAGTCGGTTAAGGCACGTCAGCGTAAATGACGGTTCCGTATAGAATGCAGGTTCGTAATCCTGTCAAAGGACAAATATTTTCGATGAAAATTTCTCGGACGTTCAGGCCGGTAAATGTTATTTAATACTGTTTATTATAAACAGAGCATTTACTTAAATACTTGTATCTGTAGAAAAAATGTCTTTAATATGTATATGTATATAATTTTTATTTATTCGAAAATTATAACATAAACATGTTATAACATCACTACAAAAATAGGCATTTCTTTCAATACTTCAGGTGTCTTATCAAGGCCGGGACGTACAACGGTCGAAACGTCGTGAATATGGCCCTGACAGTCATGCTAACACCTTCCACATCTTGTATTATTATTTCGTGTAATATACCTTCGTTATTTCTACTCTTGTGTTCGTGTTGTTCTTCCTTAATGTGATGGTGTTGAATGTAGGTTCTACATGCAATACCATCACTTGATAAGACACCAGAAGTGTTGAAACAAAATGGCTATTTTTGTAGTGACGTGAAACATGTTTATGCTATAATTTTTGAATAAATAATATTTTGCTCTACTCTGTATTGAGCACTTTTTTAAGAATAATATTTTGGGTTATTGGAATTTATTTTGTCTACACCAATCCTATGCTTATATATATATATATATATATATATATATATATATATATATATATATATATATATATTGTGTGTATTTAGGCAGCATATTTTCATTTATACACGTTTCATTAAATAATATAGACAAGTGTTGTCTACTTATTTTATGTAAAATTTTTTCGTACCTTCTGATAAGTTTGATAACATTATCATTAAACGAAGAAAAAAATTCACAATATTTATCCATTATTTTTTAATATAATCTAAGCTTTCGGCTTAAGCCATTATCAAAGATATAAATCACAAAACATATTAAACAATATACGGACACGACAGTGATGATAGTCTGTCATTGTTTACATAGTGTATCACTAAGCAACGATAAACACGCGCATATAAGTCGCAAGAAGCGAAAATCGCACCGCATCTCATGACGTCACACATGACTACACGAGAGTGAATTGTAGAATGAAATAAGGAAAGCCGTTGGTACAAACCAACGGCCTCTGTTACCAATTATAGAAATTATAGACATTTAAGAATATTTGTAGACATGCCATAATTGATTTTGTTTAGGTTGGGTTTTAACTCTTTGATGTATAATGCTTCAAGTATTTTTAGTTTTTGTCTATTGTTTTCATGTCGAAGTATAGTTGTGTTTTCGACAAGTATTTTACGGAATTGTTGTGTGCGGGCAGGCATGTTGTTTTAAATCCTAAAAATGTTAGAGTTTTCATTAAAATGTAGTGTCAAGCGTCGTGAAAGCGAGTTTGTGGTGTGACCAACATAAATACTATTTAATTCGTTGGAGATACACTCTCCTAAAGGGCACTTGAATTTATAAACTATGTTGGTTTTTTGCAAATTTTTACATAAAATAAATAGACAACACTTGTCTATATTATTTAATGAAACGTGTAAAAATATATATATATATATATATATATATATATATATATATATTGTTGTGACTTGTATATATAAAAATGAATTACTGGTAATTTTACCATAAAAATGTATTTTTTCATACTTCTATAGTATTTCGTTTTTGTTTTGGGGGTGTCACAATTTGCCCATAGCTGGGACCCTAACAGGTGCTACCACCCCGAAGTAAGAAGACGTTCGTATTACAAACATAATTTCCATCAACAAAAAAATATGAAAGTCTAAAAATACATTTTTACAGTAAAGGTACCAGAATACATTTATTATATATATATATATATATATATATATATATATATATATATAATTTTACTATAATAGATCACAATAAAAACATTTTACTTCGCTACACAAAAGCTTTCATGTTTCAGTACTAAGATTTTAGTTCCTTAGACGATAGAAGATAACTAAAAATGAATTATTAGTTAAATTTAAAAACAAACCTTTGAAAAACCTTTTTGAAAGTTAAAGAGAGACATAAGGTCAGAATTAAGAATATTCTTATGGATAGGTTTAGATTAACCAATTAAACGTCGGATCTACGTTAAAATATAAATATGAGGTCAGAGGTGGGAGGTGGCTGGGTTATTTTTACATGTCAAGAAAAACTGACGCTTAGACATGTCATCCGACGATACAAGGAAACAATGCAGCGACAAATGCATTATGGATTTAACCATGTATGATGTGCTTATTTATGGAAGTAGACATAAAGTTATCAGAAACATTTTTTTTTTAAATTGAAAAAAAATTTAAAATATGCTCAGGAAGCTTCAAGGGGCCCTTAGGTAAAATTAAAAATATGGAACGTTGCTAATTATACTGAATAGACGGTAAAACATAGCAATATTAAAATTGAATAAATCAAATAACTATTGTGTGGACCATTATATACTAATAAAATAATGGCTATACAATTGTAATACGTAATTATTTATGAAAAAAAAAATTAACTCTGTTTTAAGGTAAAAGGTAGACAGTGCCGGCATAACACCCTTAATTCATTTTTTTAGTTAAACTCATCTTTATTATTAGGAATCTTTATAATATGCAATTTTTTCTTGTAAACACAGGGAAAATGGATCATGTAAGGATTTACAAGTTCTACATCTTTTAATATTTTGCATTTTAGCGTAGGAGTTTTGTTAACTTCTTTTAAGTGCTAAAAATATTTAGAAAGGGACGTTCTGTTGCGGTACGCATTGTTGTTGAAAGATAATGTATTGATATCACTTAATTTTAAAGGAACTTTTTGGTACTACCGATATAAAAATTTTTAACCATTGGATTTTCTCTAGATGAAATAGTACTTAGGTAAACAAAGGACTCAGTTTGTTACCTATTTTGTAATGGACAGAGGATAGGATTTCTACAATTACAGAAGTTGGTATCATTATTGCTTTGTTGCTTTAGAATGGTTATTGTTACTTAGGTTAAGTGTTGATTTAAAATGTTATTATTGTGTTTTTTAATAATTTTTCAAGGTTATCAGTGCAACTGTAGTTTAATTTAAGTGTATTCTTATTAAATATCTTACTAAGAAGGATATTTCCAGGTAAGTATTTATCAATTAAATTGAGAAACTTAACTTAGTACTAACCATTTGGTTAAATGGGCGTGTGTGCCAAATGATTTTTCTCTTTCTATTTTTTCACACTAACACAGTTATGTTTACCGTATTTAATGCCTAGGCTCTTATAACCACTATTTTTTAATGCGATGTTGCAATATTTGCTATGTTTATAAAATACATCTTCACTGGAATAGTTATTTATTAATTCTATATTCTTTGAAGGATGGTGTGTCTTGAGTTATAGATGGGGCATGATTAGAATTTGGGTGTCTATATAATGAATTTGAATTAGTTTTAATGTAGGGTTGGTAAGTATTATTGACTAGACTAGTGTTATATCAAGGAAATCCACTTTTTTTAAAAAATTTGTGTTGATTTTAATTTTCAGGTTTAGACATTGAAATTCCCTATGTATTAATTTCCAGATCGTGTCAGTTTTAATTTTTGTAGAATTTTTCACCACCATAAGGCTGTCATCTCTATATAAGCCTATGTCTTCTATGTTGATATCATGGTGGGCACTAAGGTCATATAAAACTGAATAAACCAACAAGGTCAGAAGACTCAGACTAGTCTAACGATCCCATTTCAATATCAAATTGTTCAATTGAATTATTTTTTATCCATTGTTCTTTGTTATGGATGAAGGCAGATGTTCTAGAGCTCATAATAATGCCCAGTTCCTCGTTTGAAAGATCGGAGTACTCGGTGGGGAATTCCAATGGAATAAATTATGTCCATGGAATATTAGTGTTTAAGCCTTTTTATTATGTCCTTACTCTGTCCTGGACATTGAGTTCTACCTGGATTCTTCCTCTTGGAATTTTTTTTATACAAATATATATGTATGTGTATGTATGTATATATATTTATATATTTTAGATATATGATTGCATATGTATATTTACCACTAATATTATCTATCTATCTATATATATATATATATATATATATATATATATATATATATATATATATTAATTTTTTTTATAAAAAAATTATAACATAAGTATGTTATAAAATCACTACAAAAATACCCATTTTGTTTCAACACACTCTGTGTCTTATCAAGTGATGATGTTGAAAAAGAAATAAATGGTTTTAAAAGTTTCCAGATTAATTAACGATCCTACACTAGGGGGAAACATTGTTACAAAAAGCTAGAATAACCAATCAAAAACGAAGTATAGAAAGATTCAAAAGCTTGACAACGAAATCCTGCTATAATAGCTATTCAGATCTCTTTTAAGAATAGTAATTGTTGGTTATTGAATTCATTCCGTATATACCAATTATATAATTTGATATATATATATTCATTCCGTATATACCAATTATATATTTTGATATATATATATATATATATATATATATATATATATATATATATATATATATATATTCCGTATATACCAATTATATACTTTGATATATATATATATATATATATTCATTCCGTATATACCAATTATATACTTTGATATATATATATATATATATATATATATATATATATATATATATATATATATATATATTAAGAAATGGACAAGGTCCGACAATTTATTTATTAAAGACATTTTTATTTAACGTTGTTATTTATAGATACATTTTATAAATAACCGATAATTTAAACAAATGTCTGTTTATTATAAACAGGTCATCATTTGGAAATAACATTTACCGGCCTGAAAGGACGTCAGCGTAAATGACGGTTCCGTTCTTTGATGCAGGTTCGAATCCTGTCAAACAACGAATATTTTCTATGAAAATTTCTTGGACATTCAGGCCGGTAAATGTTATTTAATACTGTTTATCATAAACAGAGCATTTGCTTAAATACTTGTATCTATAAATAACAACGTTAAACATAAAAAATGTCTTTAATATATATATATATATATATATATATATATAAATTGCCAAAAAATACATATTTGTAGTAAAATTACTACGAATACATTTTGTCGACCAACAATACATTTTATTTGTAGTTGAAGGCATACAATTACATTCAAAATATTTAGATTTCTTCATCAAATAATAAAAATATAATATTAAACAAATAATAATAATAATAATAATAATAATGATAATAATAATAATAAAACATAGAGGTTTATCTACCGCTAAACAAAACGAAATCAACAAAAACCAGCCAACAATATATTTTATAGTCAAATGACCAGCAATATATTTTATTTACAGTTGAAGGAATACAATAAGGCTCACTATATTTAGATTTCATCATTAAATAATAAATGTATAATATTAAACAAATAATAATAATATTAACGTCCTGGGTATGACGATAAATTACATCCGCAGCCTTGGTTAAGGCGATAGACTACGCCCGACAGCAAAGGTCACTGTTCAGGAGGTTTTGAGGAGTGTGGAACCACTTCTTAATTGCTGGTGTTCCCATGTCCACCCTGACCCGAGGTGGTAACACCTGTTAGGGTCCCATCTATGGGGAAATAGTTAACGCCCAAAATGGGGTCTAAACACTATTAAAGTGTAAAAATAAGTTTTAATAACAGACACTTTTTGTTAAAAAAACTATTACCAGCAATACTTTTTTTAAAAAAATATTAACAACAATATATTTTTGGATAAAAATATTACTAGCAATAAAAATTTTGTCGGCATTAAATAACTCATTAAGGTTGATATTCCAAAATATACTAAATCAAATAATATTAAACAATAAGACATAGAGGTTGATAGTCTGTAATGTTTGCATATAAGAATGAATTGTTAGTATTTTAGTATAAAAATGCATTTTTAAAGTATTATAGTGTTTCGTTTTTGTTTGGGGTTCATTGTTTGCCCATAGCTGAGACCCTAACAGGTGCTACCACCCCGAATTTAGAAGAGCTTCGTATGTACAAACATAATTTCCATCAGTAAAATAATGTCGGCATTCGAAGACATAAATATATATTAATTTGAATTGAATAAATGCAGGTGTATACATCTGCAAACGAATCCCAAATTTCAAACACGTGGTGGTTTACAACCACACCATGCTGAAAAACCGGTTCCCGTACGATAACTGAAGTTAAGCAACTTCGAACCGGTCAGTCCCTAGATGGGTGTCCGCTTGGGAATACCAGGTACTTTAAGCTTGGATGTCCGGGACATGTAATGGAGAATTGCTAGGAATTATTAATTGGAGACGCGAGTTCCAATTCCAGTTGTGTTCATTATTTACACTTACGCACAAATACCCTTAGGAAAGGTAAGAATACAACTCCCCAGTTATGGGTTAATTAGTAAGTCTTGTATCACTAAAACCATTATTATCTAAAAAAAAAATTGCGTACAAAATATTTAGATTTCGGCATTAAATAACCCATAGAGATGTTGATATGCCTCTAAACAAAAATAATGATCAACCAACATCAATTCGCGGTGAAGATTACAAATAAATGCCGTAAAAAATAAAATTAGTATAGATATGTATATATCTATATAGTATATATATTTTAATACTGTTCAAAGAAATTGATGTTTTCAGAAATAAAATGTCTTTTTTTTGTTTTCAAAGTTTTTTGTTTTTTTTCATATTTTCATTTTTCTAATGCATTTTTAAAAAACATCAAATACATTTTGTAGTCATTTTAGCATTACACAGAAAGTCCATATCTACCAATGATGGCACGAGACAACAAAGAAAAAATTAAGTGCCTCATAATTTTTTTTTTAATTTTTTTTTTCAACACTCCATTTACACTTTTTTTTTCATAGATATTTTTGTTCAGTCTTTGTTTTCTTCTTTCTCCAATTTCTTTTATTTTGTGCAACGCTTCATTGATCAAAGACGGAGAACTTTGATCTCGTCTCCAATTCTATAAAATGCGATTATGGCAGAGAAACAGTGGTAGTATTTCTTTGGCATCTGTTTAGGGAAATCTATTAAAAAAAAAAACTCCCTTCTCTATCTCAAAAAAAAAAAAAAAATGCTTGTAGCCCTTGTCTACGCATGTGCGGAAGCTATTTGATTGGTGGACGATAATTATCAAGCAATTAGGACGACTTCCGGTTTAAATTATCGTCTGCTTTCAAACGGCGCCTTTATCTTTTATTATATTCCTGTTGGTCTTCTTGTTGTTGTTGTTATTACTGTTGTTGTAGACGATGATTATGGCCATTATATTGATTTGGCATCAATGCAACCAAAATTATCATTAATAAAAATGAATACTTCATATTCAAATCTTATTGATACTAATAGTTTGTTTTTCTTCATTTATTATCAATTGTTTGTATATAATAATCGGATTCATCGGCCGTAGTATTCATATCGTTTAAAACTTTGATAGTATATATCCGTCCTGGGAATGACGATAAACTACGTCCGACAGCAAGGCCTCTGATCAAGAGGTTTTGAGGAGCGTAGAACCACCTCTTAATTGCTAGTGTTCCCAGGTCCACCCTAAACCGGGGTGGTAGCACCTGTTAGGGTCCCAGCTTTGGTCAAATTTTTAACCCCAAAACTGGGGTCAAAATATTATGAAAGTGTAAAAATAGGGTTTAATACCAGAAATATTTTGTAAAAAATTATTACCAGCAATAAATTTTTGAAGGAAAAAATTTTACCAACTATACATTTTTGAAAAAATAAATAAAAATATTACCAGTTATACATTTTTTGGAAAAAAAGATATTACCAGAAATAGATTTTTATAGTTAAAAATATTACCAGAAATACATTTTTGGGGGAAAAAATATTACCAGAAATAGATTTTTGGAGGAAAAAATATTACCAGAAATAGATTTTAGGAGGAAAAAAATATTACCATAAATAGATTTTTGGAAGAAAAATATTACCAGAAATAGATTTTTGAAGAAAAAATATTACAATAAATAGATTTGTGCAGAAAAAATATTGCCAGAAATAGATTTTTGAGAAAAAAAAATATTACCAGTAATAGATTTTTGGAAGAAAAAATATTACCAGAAATAGATTTTTGAGGAAAAAAATATTACCATAAATAGATTTTTGGAGGAAAAATATTACCAGAAATAGATTTTGGAAAAAAAAACTATTACCAGAAATAGATTTTTTTGAAAAAATATTGCCAGAAATAGATTTTTTGAAGAAAAAATATTGCAGAAATAGATTTTGAGGAAAAAATATTACCATAAATAGATTTTTGAAGAAAAAAATATTATCAGAAATAGATTTTTGAAGAAAAATATTACCAGAAATAGATTTTTTGAAGAAAAGTTTTTACCAAAAATAGATTTTGAGGAAAAAATTTTACCAGAAATAGATTTTTGGAGGAAAAATATTACCAGAAATAGATTTTCGAGGAAAAAAATATTACCATAAATAGATTTTTGGAGGAAAAATATTACCAGAAATAGATTTTTGAAGAAAAAAATATTACCGGCAATAGATTTTTGAAGAAAAAATATTGCCAGAAATAGATTTTTGAGGAAAAAAAATATTACCATAAATAGATTTTTGGAGGAAAATATTATTTTTGAGGAAAAAATTTTTACCAAAAATAGATTTTTGGAGGAAAAAATATTACCAGAAATAGATTTTTGAAGAAAAAAATATTACCAGAAATAGATTTTTGAAGAAAAGATATTACCAGAAATAGATTTTTGTGGAAAAACTTTTACCAAAAATAAATTTTTGGAGGAAAAAATATTACCAGAAATAGATTTTTGGAGGAAAAAATATTACCAGAAATAGATTTGTGAGGAAAAAAATATTACCGGCAATAGATTTTTGAAGAAAAAATATTGCCAGAAATAGATTTTTGAGGAAACAAATATTACCATAAATAGATTTTTGGTGGACAATATTATCAGAAATAGATTTTTGAAGAAAAAAATATTACCAGAAATAGATTTTTGAAGAAAAAATATTACCAGAAATAGATTTTTGAGGAAAAAAATTTACCAAAAATAGATTTTTGGAGGAAAAAATATTACCAGAAATAGATTTTTGAAGAAAAAATATTGTCAGAAATAGATTTTTGAGGAAAAAATTTTTACCAGAAATAATATTTTGGAGGAAAAAATATTAGCATCAATACATTTTTAGGAAAAAATATTACCAGGAATAAAAATTTTGTAGCTGTTAAATAACCAAATAACCTATTGAGGTTGATAAGCTGTAAAAGAAAACAAACCAAATCAAGAAGTATATATCAACATTAATATTTAATTAACCATATTCGAACTATTTTAGCGTCACAAGCTATGTAGATTTATGTATAACCGAAATTGATCTCTTTTAATCGTCCAAGAGAAACCTTTTAAACTTCTATCAGTATGGCTAATGCTAACCCCCATGAGAGTGACTCATCGTTCCTACTAGGACTAACATCTTCCGCTGATATGAAGTGTATAGATTATATTAAATCAATTGTTAGTTCTGCCTCTAGAAAAGTTGTTTCACTGTGTTGTGCTAGACAATTTTTCATGCCAGAATCTATCTTACATATTTATAAGTTTACCATTCGACTTTGCTTTGAATATTACTACCATCACCTGGACTGGTGCTCTATTAAGAGATTCTCGATGAAATCAAAAGAAGAATTTGCAGTATTATTGGGACCTTTTCCAATCAATCCGAGGGCTCCAACTACAACTGAAATGGTTAATGTCTTCAAGTGCCACATTTTTGAGATTTCCATTTCAAAGTCCTCATATTTTGATAGTTTTTTTTTCAAGATCTTCAAAGATACATTACAGTCTATAGGGACTACCACGTCAATAAGGATACATATTCTGTTTTTATGGTCTCTGATCACGATGTCTAGGCAATTAGCTTTGATTGTTCTGTCTTTGAGTATTGTAAAGTCCCATAAAATTGTTACAGATCCTATCTCTGTAATCGGGTCTGGATGGTGTTCATATCAATTTCTTGCTGTTTCCTTTACGTAAAAATTACATATTTTTTAATGCAGATATTGGCCCACTCTGCCATGCCGAATTTTATATTTGGTGGGCGCTTTATTATTATTATTATTATTATTAGTAGTAGTAGTAGTAGTAGTAGTAGTAATATTAATATTATTATTTTATTAAAATTTCTGCTATTGTCACACTAGCTACCGAATCTGCGGGAAGACCTAAGGTAGGTGTATTGTTATGTCTACATTTCATGATCTGTTTTTCTAACTCCCATAACATCAATAGCGTTAAATGGACAAAGTTCTTCTTAGTTTGTGGGCTGTACTTATCAAGAAAATTATTTGTATTTCTCTTAAGCTGGGATTTCCAGAGATTTAAAAAAACATTTCAATGTGTTGTTGTGTTCCTTTTTTATCATTCCAAGCGCACCTACTATGACTGTAACTATTCTTGTTTTCAATTTCCACATTTTATTTCTATTTCGATTTCCAGGGTTTTATACTTCGATAGTTTTTCAAATTCCTTTGTTGCATTGTTACAGTCCGCTGGGCAAGCCACATCAATTAGTAGGCAATATTTTTTTTTCGCTTTTTGATAATAATGCCCAGCCTACTTGCTTCAATCTTCCTGTCTCTAAAGATGGTGTCATCTCACAGAATTGTGTAAGTATTGTCCCACTCTATCGTGATGTTTTTTATATTCATTTGCCGCAAGTACAGAGCATCCTGAGATTATTATTATTATTATTATTATTATTTATTTCTTTTGATTTGTGGCGTTTACACCATTTCTTTCCGGGTCCCACACAGGGACCTAAGGTTAGAAATGGCACCATTTCCACCGAAAAAAAAATTACATAGATAAAGTAAAGTGTGCTCTGTACTTGTGAGAACAATTTTTTGTATTTCTTTGAGGCATGGACTTCCAGGAACCCCTTCATTTAGCCTACGGAAATATTTTCCAACCAATCCTAGGGTTCCAACTACAACAGAGATGATTAATGTTCCCATGTCCTCAAGTGCCAAATTTTTTAGATTTCTATTTGAAGGTTCTTGTATTTTGACAGCTTTTTGAATATCTTCAAAGATACATTGCAGTCAGCAGGGACTGCCATATCAATAAGGATGCACCGTTTTTGTTTGTGGTCTTTAATAACAATCTGGTATTATTATTATTATTATTATTATTATTATTTTCTTTGATTTCTGGCGTTTACACATTTCTTTCCGGGTCCTGCCCAGGGACCTAAGGTTAGAAATGGCATTATTATTATTATTATTATTATTAATAATATTATTCGGTCTAAGTCGATATCATTGAGCCCACAATTCCGCACTACAATTAAATATGAACTTTTTTTTTTTTTATTAGGTATTTATTACGAATCTCACAGGGGAACCAGTTTTGAATTCAATGTTTTCTTTCTTCTGGGTTGGTTGTCAAGAATAATTTTTTGAAAATTATTTGTTCTCTCTTAACTTTTCATTTTTCTTTGGTCAACTTTATTGTTTTTGTGAGCTCCTTGAGGTGGCTAAATACAGTTTTGTTTTTCAGCCACCTCAACAGTTTTGATTTGAATTCTTCAGTTGGAAATAGAAATAAAAGACATCCTCAAATTAAAACAATTTTTGCAGGTACGTTTGTTAAAATTTACCGATTCCAGTACCAAATGGTCCAATATCTGCGTACATTTTGGCCGCTGTAGAGGAAAAATTAATATTGAAATCCCACTAAATTGCTATTGCCATGGAAATAGCGACTGAGTAGCGAGACGCTTACGACGTTTCGTCTGTCTTGGGTAGAAAATAATTCATCACCTACAGGGTCGCGTAGACGCTCTTGAACTCTTTCAAGCCTGGCAAATGAGGACTGGGAAGATTTTTAAAAATTTGAATTGGAATTTGAAGAATTCAAGAATTTTGAAGAATTTGAAGAAATAATTGAAGAAAAGAAAAAAAGAAGAAGAAGAAGAAGAAGAAAAGAAAGAAGAAGAAGAAGAAGAAGAAGAAGAGGAGGAGGAGTTTGAATAATTTGAATAATAAGAAGAAAATTTGAATAAGAAAAGAAAAAAAAAGAAGAAGAAAATTTGAAGAAGAAGAATAATTTAAAGAAGAAGAATTTGAAAAATTTGAAGAAGAATTTGAAGAAGAAAAATAATTTCAAAAAAGAAGAATGTGAAGAATAAGAATTTGGAGAAGAAGAATTTGAAAAAGAAGAAAAAATTGAAGGAGAATCTAAAAAAGAAGAATTTAAAGAATTTAAATAAAGAGAATTTAGAATTTGAAGCAGAATTTGAAGGAGAATTCGAAGAAGAAGAATTTGAAGAAAATGAAAAATTTAAAGAAGAAAAATGTAAAGAAGAAGAATTTGGAGAATTTGAAGAAGAATTTAATAAAGAAGAATTTGGAGTATTTAAAGAAGAAGAATTTGAAAAATATAAAGAAGAAGAAGAAGAAGAAGAAGAAGAAGAAGAAGAAGAAGAAGAATTTAAAGAAGAATCTGGAGAATAATTTGAAGAAGAGGAAAAATTTAAAGACGAAGAAGAATTTACATAAAAAGAATTTAAAGAAGATGCATTTGAAAAATTTGAAGAAGAAGAGGAAGAAGAAGAAAAAATTTGGAGGAGAAGTATTTGAAGAATTTGAAGAAGAATTCGAAAAAGAATTCGAAGAAGAATTTGAAGAAGAAGAATTTAGAGAAGAAGAATTTGGAGAATTTGAAGAAGAAAAAGAAGTATTTGTAGAAGAAGAATTTGTAGAAGAAAAATTTAAAGAAGAATTTCAAGAAGAATTTGAAGAAGAAGAATTTGAAGAATTTGAAGAAGAAGAAGAATTTGAAGAATTTGAAGAATTTGAAGAAGAAGAAGAAGAAGAAGAAGAAGAAGAAGAAGAAGAAGAAATATGAGGAGTGAGGATGAAAAATGAAAAATGAACGGAGAAATGGCATGATCATAAGTGATTAAAGAAGAAGAAAAGAAGAAGAAGAAAAGAAGAAGAAGAAGAAGAAGAAGAGAAAGAAGAAGAAGAAGAAGAGGAGGAGTGCGCATGTCCAAGAAGAAGAAAAGACAGGTGTGGATCAGTAAGATATAAGTTTAAGTCGGCTAACTCAGTCAGCTTGTTCTCAAGTATCTAGATGTTATATCTAAGGTGCTTCAAAGAAAAGCCTCATTCTTCAAACTTAAAAAAGAAAAAAAAGAAGAAGAAGAAGAGGAGGAGGAGTCCTCTCGACCATAATGCTTCCCAACTTCTACCGCTCATGTACAGAGCCAGTTCATACTCCGCCCCGGTTTTTTGAACAGGAGTAGAGGTTTGTTCCCTTGTTTCCTGTTTAGGATTGGTTTCCAGTTTCATTATCTTTTACTTCCAGTAAGAAGAAGAAGAAGAAGTGACATTATCGCCTTCCCCGAGTTAACTGATTAACAAAAAAGAGAAATGAAAAGAAAAAAAAAACAGAACATTTTCGTGAGAAAACGTGTAGATTAAATAAAGGTCTCAGTTCTAAATTTCCTGAAGATGAGATTTGTCTGTCGGCCAATTTGGGATTGTTTTAATACCTGATGGGTAGAAGAAGACGGTCTAGAAGAAATTTAAAGAATTCGTTGAAGAAGAAAAGAAGAGCAGAAGAATTGTGCAAGGAGAAAAGAATTTTCGTTAAGAAGAAGAAGAATGAAGAAGAAGAAAAAGGAAGAAGAAGAAGAAAAAAAGGGAAGAAGAAGAAGAAGGAAGAAGGTTAGAAGAATTTGGATAAGAATTTGAAGAAGAAGAAGGAAATTAAGGTAGAAGAAGAAGAAAAGAGAAAGGAGTTTTGAGAAGAATTTGGATAAAATTTGAAAAGAAGGAATTATTATAGACGAAGATGAGGTGGTAAAGGAGAAGGAAGCAAAGAAGAAGAAGAAGAAGAAGAAAAGAGGAAGAATTTGGAGAAGAAGAATTTGAGATAAGAAAGAATTTGAAGAAGAAGAATAATTTGAAGAAGAAGAAGAAGAAGAAGAAGAAGAAGAAGAAGAAGAAAGAAGAAGAAGAAGAAGAAGAAGAAGAAGAAGAAGAAGAAGAAGAAGAGGAGGAGGAGTTTGGAGAAGAATTTGGATAAGAATTTGAAGAAGAAGAAGAAGAAGAAGAAGAAGAAGAAGAAGAAGAAGAAGAAGAAGAGGAGGAGGAGGAGGAGTTTGGAGAAGAATTTGGATAAGAATTTGAAGAAGAAGAAGAATTTGAAGCGAAAAATAATCTGAAGAAGAAGGAAAGAAAAATGATTTGGAGAAGTAAAATTTGAGGAAGAAGAAGAAATTGGAGCAGAAGAACAAGAAGAAGAAAAGAACAATTTGAAGAAGAAAAAGAATTTGAAGAAGAAAAACAAGACGAAAAAGAAGAAGAAAAGAACAATTTTAGACAGAAGAAGAATTTGAAGAAGAATTTGAAGAAGACGAAAAGAAGAAGAAAAGAACAATCTGAAGCAGAATGAGAAATTAAGAGAGAAAAAAAGAAGAATTTGAAGCAGAAGAAAGAAAGAAAAAAGAAAGAAAAGAAAGAAAGAAAGAAAGAAAGAAGCGAAAGTAAAAAGAGAGGTGAAGATGTAAAGGAAAGTAAGAAAGATGAAAAGTTAACAGTAAAAAGAAAAAGAAAGAAAGAAAGAAAGAAAGAAAAAAGAAAGAAAGAAAGAAAAAAAGAAAAAGTGAAAGAAAAAAGAGAGAGTAAGAAAGACGAAAAAATTAACAGAAAGAAAGAAAGAAAGAAAAAATGAAAGAAAGAAAGAAAGAAAGAAAGAAGAGGAATTTGGAGAAGAAGGATTTTAAAAAATTTAAGATTGAACACGAGAAATGTGAAGGATTTAAAAAAAGAAAAATTTGGAGAAGAAGAATTTATACAAGAATAACAACAACAACAGAAAGCAATAACAACAATAATAAGAATGAGAAATAGAAGAATTTGGAGAAGGAATTGAAGAAGACAGAGAATTTGAATAAAAAAGGAATAAGTATAAGGACGAATTGGAAAATGGCTTGTGGTTGGTTTATTGTAATTCATCTCCGTGATCGCATCCATATTAGATGATTAACCTGATATGGAAGGCGACTCTACTCGACCGCACATATGCATTGAAGAAGAGATCGTTCCGCGTAAAGTCCAGGCGTAGAGCCTCGTTCCCAGTGTGATGTTCTATAGAAATCCTATTAAATGAAATGCTAATATAATCAATGCCATCTCGTGCAAGTGATTACTGCGCATGTCCAAGATTCTGAACGGAAAAAGAAACTCTCTTCTGCATCTGTAATACTCCCGTTACCCCTTCCCCTATCTAATCAGTTGGAATAGGGGGATACCTTGAACCATCCGGGTATTTACCTGGACAGATATAATGGCCAAGTCATTTATTTTGCTTATACATTACCGCCTCTCTGAAAATATTCTCTTACTTACTATCTAATTACGTCATCGAGAGAGAGAGAGAGATCGAGAGAGAGAGAGAGAGAGAGAGAGAGAGAGAGAGAGAACAGCGGCCCTGAAAATCTGCAATTATGGGGTTGCTACCCGCCCTTAACGACAAATAAAGGCATTATTCTTATTTTTAAAATTTACTTTTTACGTCTTTAGCTTTTGACCACTGTGTTGACGCTCTTTGTGTGACCAGAATCTCGGGTACATCATTTTACTGTTTCCGCCATCAAATGCCAGTTTCTGGGGTCTTGAATGTTAAACTAGCCTTTAGATCAGTGTTCCTCACCCTTTTCTTCCTTGGGACCCATTTTTGGTGTCAAAAAATATTTCAGCCCCACATAAAGGCAAATAGAAATTCCACCTAGCAGGAAATAAAATGCAACGCAAAAGTTTACAACATAAAATGTTTCTTTAGGCATTTCTAACACAGATTTATGAAACTTTTAATTTTAATACATATGTTTAAATCTTGAGTCACACAATCAGATTTTTAAAAAATAATCAATAAAATTGTCCCACGAAGAAAAACCAATATTTAATAACTCAAAAGTTTACAGTACATGTATTAAATGATATTATTAATATTTTGTAGCGTAACCGTTATTGCTAATTATAGTATGTAGGCGTTTAGAGTACTCTCTTAGGAATTTCTTGGCTAATATGTTTCCATTCTTCACGACAAAACTCCTTTATTTCATGCAGGTTTTACGGGCTCCTTCTTTGAATTCGCAGTTTCAGCTGTCTCCATAAATTTTCAATCGGAGTGAGACCTAGAGATTGATTTGGCCATTTTAGAATGTCTTTTGAACTTAACCATGATTTTGTAAGCTTTGCAATATGTCTAGCATCGTTTTTTTGTTAAAAAAACTCAAAGTAGTTTCAATCCCAGCGAATGTGCACTCTGACGTAAATTTCTCTCCAAAATATCCCTATAATATGCTCCATTTATCCTCCCTTCTATTATTTCAATGTTCCCCACGCCATTGGGCAATAAAGCAACCCTAGATCATTATTGATCCACCTCCAAATTTTACTGTTGGGATAGTATTCTTCGGCGAATATTCAGTACCCTTTTTTCTCCAGACCTTTGCCACAGCATTTCTGCCAAAAAGTTCAATTTTCGTCTGACCAAAGTACATTTTCCCAAAATACTGCAGGTTTGATACAATGCTCGTTTGCAAAATTCAGTCTAGCAAGAACGTGTTTTTGCATAAGAAGTGTTTTTTTTTTTTTTCTGGAGTCCTGGAAAAGATGTCGTATCCACGAAGTGAACAACTAATTGTATCTATACTCACTTTTACTTTTTGCCAACTATTCTCGCCAATAATCTTGCTATACGTTCTGTTACCTTTCTAGAACAACCAGAGTTTTTTTTTTTTAGGACGAATGGAATGACATGTCTTCCAGTGACGAACTATCGTACCAAACTGAAATCAATGGCACTTTTAACTGTCTAGATGGTATTTATCAATCCACCCACGGGGACCGAATGTGGCACAAGGCCTTTTTAATGTGGGTATGTCTGAGCCCGTAGGCCCAGCCAAAAATAAATAACCATCCAAACCCGGCGAGGCGGGCTAGTTCCGTCAACCTCCCCCAACGAAACCCTACCCTTCGGCGGAGCTTCGTCCGGGTTCCTCTCTGCAAGCAGAGAGTTCGACAGACACCCGACCCGGCAGCTCACAAAGCGCAGATACTACACTTTGATCCTAGCCACCGGGCCGAGCAGGTATTCTTTTTTATAGATACTGTCTAGATAACTTCCTATAACCAACTCCATTTGTATGAAGGTCAACAATACATTTACGGATGTTTTGATCAATTATTTTGCTTTTCCCTATTTTGTCAATGTTTAAAGGACGATTGACAGAAAAAGAATGACGCAGTACTTTTGATCATTCCCAAAAGTAATTATAAAATTAATCTGGAACGTTCTAAGAAAACAACTCATCCTAATTTGGAACATTTTAGTAAACTTTGAACACTTTTATAAAAGAGAAGAGCTGTTGTAAATAAAAAAAAAATGTATGCTCAAACTTTTGAGTTACTAATTATCGGTTTTCCTTCGTGGGAGACTTTTTTGAAGTTTTTTTTTTTAAATCTGATTGTTTAACTGAATACCTAAATATGTGTTCTACGAGCAGTAAAAGTTTAATTAATGTAACTCTATTAGAAATACCTAAAAAAACATTTTTTGTAATGTGTTGTAAACATTTGCGTGGCGCTGTACATACAATATTAGAGTTTTAGTATTATATACATGGGCTGCAGTGAAACATCCCAGGTTTGTTTGTCAGTTGCGGAGACCTGAGGCAACTTTCATGTGGTTCTAAAGAAGAATGCTGAGAATGTAATGAACCGAAGTTTTAAGAAAAATGGCAACGAAAAAGTCACTTTAGCTTAGGATCAGAAAGGAAAATTTGAAATTTCTGGAACATTTAGCGAAGAAAGAGGAATTGGTTGATCTCACACTCGCAGGATATATTGAAGCTAAAAGAGGCGGAGACAAGAAGCAATTTACATACATAATAGGCATGTGTAAATGTGTAGTAGAACGGAGACTAGGGGCCATAGTAAGAAGACAAACATTGAAAAAGGATGGAAAGTTGTGAAAACCCCAGATCGCCCACGGCACATAAAACGAGAAGACTTTCGATAGAAAGGCTAAAAGTAGGTATTATTATTAATTTTATCTTATTTTTTCACTCTATCTAGGAGGTACTGTGAGTAATAGATAGCGGCTCGGATTGAGGAGAGCCGAGTTCGAATTCCAGTCGAATCCATTACGTTCACTTACGTGCTAATACCATTGGGAAAGGTATTTATCCTCTTTTTCGCCACCCAGCTATGGGTAAATAGTAGAACAAACCGGATTCTATAGCCTTGGATGGAAACTGATCTACCGCAGAAAGAAACAGCAAACCTATTATGGGGAAAAAATCTGCCTCGTCAGTCATGTGTAGAAAGATAAATGATCGCCTAAGCGTGTATCACGCATGGCACATAACTGACTGACTTTCCAGTCGAATCCATTATATTCACTTACGTGCTAATACCCTTGGGAAAGGTATGAAACCTTTTCTTATCTCCCCAGCTATGGGTAAATAGCAAGACAGACTAGGTTCTACAGACTTGGATGGCAACTGGTCTACCGCAGAAAGAAATGACAACCTACTGTGAGAAAAAATCTGCCTCGTCAGTCATGTGTCGAAAGATACATGATCGCCTAAGCGTGTATCACGCATGGCGCGTAACTGACTGACTATCTGTATTAGACAAGGAAGTTATTATAAAAGACGTACTGGCTTTCTTTCCGTCAAACATTGTCTACATGCGAAGGCACGTATGTGATGTATATGTGTATGTACATTGATTTACACGTGTTTATGGCATTTCATGCTCACACATGCAAAAACATACACACAAACTTTTATGGAGTTTGAAAGAAGAGGTTGGGGTAATAATTTCTTCTTTCGCCTATTCTGAACAACATAGACACTGGACCGGGAAATGAAATCATAAACTTTAGAATAGGCATGGCACGTGGAACTAGAACAATCTAGCCCGGAGGATGAAATAAAGGGTTCGAATCGAAATTCCAATCACCTGAAGAAGGCCGGAGCATAAAACGGCCGAATATAGCAATAAAGATTAATGACTACACTGATCCTGTTTTTTTTATCTATCAGCGTATCAAGTTCAACTTCCAAGCCTTAGTTCAGCTTCAGGCGTAAATCTTCTATCTTTTTAATCTGCATGCTTGGCTTTCTTCTGTAGAACCACATTTCTGCTATATCGAGTCAACTCTTCATCTGCGAGCAGCTTGTCCTGAATTCACTGCCATATAGGACGACTGATATTATACATAATAGTTCAGTACTATTTTTCTTTGTTTCTAACGAAATTTTTCTATTCCTTAATACACTGCTTAGCTTTTGAAAAGCATCTTTCGCAATCTCAATGTGCTTTCGGATTCCAGTTTTGCACTTTCCGTCCTTTAATATCTGTACTTTTGCACTTGTTTGATTTTGGTGCCTCCAATTTGTAAATTGCATATTGGACTGTTCCTTTTTACTAGCAACCATGCATTCAGTCTTCTTGCAATTGATGCTTAGTCCTTTCTTCTTGCTTTTCTTTTAACTACTTTCTATAATTCTTGTAGTTTCCTTTCTGTATCAGCTATCAACATTGTGTCATCTGCATATCTTATGTTGTTAAGACTGTGGCCGCGAATAATGAATCCTGGTAGGATATATAATTCTCTTAGAATCGCCTTACTGTATAGGTTGAATAAGTCCGGTGAGAAGACACATCCTTGCCTCATACCCCTTTCTATTTTTGTATATTTTCTGAACTCATTTTCTACCCGTATGCGGGTGGTTTGAAGATACTATAGGTTCTGGATTATTCTACTATCCTTCCCGAATATATCAAGGTTACCAAGCAGTTCCGCCAGTTCTTTGTGACATACTTTATCAAACACTTTTGCATAATTTATAAAACATAGGTACACAATCTTCTGCATTAGTATTGCTCTGTTTAATATCATTAGACGAATAAATATTGCATTGCTTATTCCAGTGTCTTTAACTAATATCCACTATTCTTGTCCTGTTTCTTGCTACGTGCTCTATTCATTAGAATTCGTATAAGTTTTGTTATATGACTCATTATACTGATTGTCTGATGGAGTTCATATTCGTTTGCGCTTGGCTTCTTAGGCAGTGCTATGAAAATAGATCTACTTAGGTCTTCCGGTATATCACCACTGTTGTAGGTTTCATTTATTATGTCTGTTATTGTATCCTGCCGAAATGATCTAAGACTGCCAGTATCTCTATTAGAATTCCGCCTGGCCCTGCTGCTTTGTTTCCGTTCAATTTGGTCACTGCCGATTTCACTTCAGAGTTTAATATTTCAGGTCCTTTCGATATTTTAGTATATTTCCGGTTATGGCAACAAAAATGAGGATGATATTTCAAACAATGTATTGTACATAATACTTCATCTCAGAAATATAAACAGATACTGAGCAATTAAGAGGTGGTTTGACGCTCCTCAAAACCTGAAATCTCCCGATCAGAGGCTTTGCTGCTGCATGTATCAGGTCACCCCATAAGTTCTGTCCGAATTTTAACTTTTTGTTAAAATGAACGAAATTTAAAGAGTATTTTATAATGTCTAATGGAGCTGAACATTACTTTTATGTTTAGATGCATTTAAACCGATCAAATTTTATTTCAGAGAACAATAAAATTAAATCTTGTTTGATTAAAACCCTGCTAACATGGAAGTACCCAAGAATCATTTGAGGCACATAATGCTTTATAAGTTCAAGAAAGGAAACTCAGCAGCCGAAGCGGCTAGAAACATTCACTCGGTTTATGGAGAGGAATGAGTGAATGAAAGAACTTGCAGAAGATGGTTTGCAAAATTCAGAGGTGGAGATTTCACCCTTGAAGATGAAGATCGAACCGGACGTCCAGTTGAGTTTGATGAAAAGCTTCTTGAAGCAGCCCTTGAAGAAAATCCTTGAAGAAAATAAAATACTTCAATATGGAATGATTAAATCGGAGAACTTTTGCCCGACAAAAGAGAACTTTCGTCGGGCAAGAGTTCTCCGATTTAATCATTCCATATCTGAAGCATTTTATTTTCTTTCTCTAATATCAGCTTTCCGTTCTTATATGCAGCCTCTGTTGTCCTGTTAGTTCTCTTTTGTTATAGTTATTTCTTATGCATATATGCTTTATCAGTGATACGCATTCATTCTAATTCTGTACATTTCTTGTTGAACCATTCCTCTTTAGCTTGCCTGCATTTGTTCCTAAATTATTTGGCGGAGTCCTATATTCTGTGCCGTAGCTTGGCATTGTTTTTTGTCTCTTTTTCATCATGTCGAGAATTTCATCTGTCATCCATTCTTTTTTTCGGTGTCTATTTTTCTTTGTTATTGATGTTATTGATATTGATGTTACTAATATGTGTTGATTTGTCTATATGTTTTTTTCTGTCTTTGTGGAAAAAAAACAAGCAAGAATAATTTTAACTTTTATGTTTATCATAATTGAAGAAATTGCTCAGGTTTGTACGACACAAGGTAAAAGATGTTTTAGAACGCAGTGAAGACGTATCCTTTCACTGATCTGTAACTACATTCATCACTAACACTGGTCAACACGATTTTAGGCGCGAAGAAACAAAAGACGTTTTTTTAGCTAATTTGTTGGTTCTGATTCCGAAAATGACCTTAGTTTTTTATGGTTAGCTACCATTTTTGCTGTACTGAAATTGCTCATTTTTGGAAAAAAAAAGATCAATTTACGATCTTGGCCGATCGCAAAATTTAGTTAATAAAGCTCATAGAAACCCATTCATTTTCAGGTAGGCCAAGCTGTTTATGTCAGCCACCTGAAATAAACTATTTTTATAAGAAAAAAGTGTTTTTTGAGTCAAATATTTTAAAATAGAAATACCGAATGTTTTCAATTTATTGCCAAAATTCAAATTAAATGATAAACTTCACACCTGATAATTAAGGTGACGTCAAAAAAATGAAACCCTAAAATCTTTTGTTTTATATTCATAAATTTATCCCATCACTTTTATGTCTTCACTACGGAAGGAAACCAATCACATTGAGAGCATTTTGTTTTACAGTTTGAAAGAAACTACAACTAAAAACATCCCAATTGAATGCACCTCTTCCATTGTACATGATACTGTCGGAGTATCAAAAAGGACTTAAATAACATTGAACATGACAGACAATCAAGAAAGAGGATTTTTTACCATAGTTCTTATGTTCACGAAGTTTTTATTTCTGCTGTTAATTTATTAAATGATTTTATGAAAATCCTTGTTGGTCTTGATATATTCAATCGTGTTAGTTTTAAAGATTTAGTGTCTGATTGTTATTGCAAAAATAGTATTTCTCAATAAGCAAACCAATATTTGTTGGTTTAAATACAAATTGAGAGGTTTCTACGATTTTATTTTGAAAAATGTTGACATCGGTCAATATCATTTATACAGAAAACAAATGAACAAAATGCTTCTTTTTTTTAAAAAAAAAAAGGGGCATTCCTGTACAACAAAAACGGTAACTAACTAAGATTCAGCGCCCTCAAATTAGCTAATAAAGATGTTTGGTGTCTCGACGCCATTTTATTTTATTTTATTTATTTATTTATTTTTTTTTTTTTTTTTTGCTGACTAGTGTAATGTTCTAGGAAGCGTCGACGCATCTACTATACACACTCCCGTTTAAACAGTGTTACTCTCAGTTGAAATTGTAAAATCTGTCTATTAAAACAAATTTTCAAGAAAATAGATTCTTCAAGTTCACTATTATTGCTCTTTCCAGTATTTAGTGTGTGTGTGGGGGGGCTTCCTTCCTAACGTTTTGTTTGAATTAGTGTGGAAATAACAGGAGATAACTGATAACTGACATCCATTAGAGATGGCACGTGGAACTAGAACAATCTACCCCAGTGAGCAAAATACAGGGTTCAGTTCGACATTCCAATCACCTGAAATTTTCTGATAAATATGGCAACAAAGATGAGGATGATAGTCCGAACAATGTAAATAGTGCTCTTGCTGTTTTTCACAGCTAGTGAACCCCCACCCAAACAAAAAAAAAACACTACTAAAATAAGAAAAATACATTTTTGTAGTATTTTACTAGCAACAATACCTATTTATAGTAAAATCACCAACAATACATATTGATTATTGTTATGTCCAAGTTCATTGTACCACGGTGAATGTAGCTCCTCTGATTTTTTTTTAGCATTGAAAGAATAACATGAACACAGGTATGGAATACAAAGATATATTACAACAGAAATATAATACAAAGAAGTAGAAGTATTAGTAATGACTATCAGAATTGGTTAGAGTGAACTATGTTGTCTCGACAGGTATCACTATTCCAATGTCCTTACAATATGCTCTCAATTATCTCTCCTTGTCTTACAAATGCTCATACCTCTTGAGAGGTGCAGTATTTATAATGTCAGGAATAGTCCATTATTATTATGGGTAAGTTCCCATAACAATGGTAAAATTACCAACAATACATTTTTAAAGCAAAATGACCAACAATTCATTTTATAGTTGAATCATCAACAATACAAAATCCTTAGAATGATGATAAACTTTATCAGGCTGTAAAGCCTCTGGATCGGAAGATTGGAAATTTTGGAGAGCGTGGAACCATCTTTTAATTGCTGTTATTTCCAGCTTCACCCTGACCTCGTGTGGTAGCACATATTAGGGTCCTATCTATGGGCAAATATTTACCCCCAAACAAAAACCAACAGTGTATTTTTATAATAAAATGACCAAAAATACGATGTTACAACAAAATGACAATCAATGCAACGCGAAAAAGTACAAAAATGTGTTTTATATTTCTTTTAAAAATATATTTTTATTAGGTTGGTGCCTAATTATCAAGCGTTTTTGTAGGTGAGTTATTTGTTAATAAAATGTGCTGTTTTGTTTACATTTTTAATAAAAATATTATTTCTTTTCAGATTATAAAAATGGGTGTCGATAATCATACGCTCCGGAATAATCATTTAAAAGTGTTATTGTTGAATTGTTTTTTGTTTTTTTTTTCATAATAAATATTGTTTAAAAAACGCCTGATAATTATGCACCAACCCAATAAAAAATTACCAGCAATATATTTTTTAAATACAGTACATTTTATGATCTACTTGAAAGTATAAAATTATATACAAAATTTAAAATATTTAAATTTTGGAACTACAGAAGTTGATATGCTGCTAAACAAAATCCACCATCATTACAATCCAAAAGCCTCACAAAGTACGTTTCTGAATGAGGTTCTTGTAAGAGTGTAAAGGGGAGAATTAAAAATAATGATAGACAACCATTGGCCAAAGAATTGAACGGATTGAGTGTAGTGATCAGGGAAGCATCCTCGCGGAAGGCTCTTCTATTTCCTGGGTGGTGGGGACTGCATAAAAGGAAATTTCTCTTTATCAACTGAACCCGAAGGAAATGAAGTTGAATCGACCCGTGTGCGTGGGGCAGGGTGCATCTTTACCGTAAACGTCGGAATTGGTGGAACAAATGAATGTAGCTCCTCTGATTTGTTTTTCACGAATATAGGGATCGACTAGCGAGAGCCTAGTAAAGTTTCATCTGTGGGAAAAGGGTTGTTGAGGGAGAAGCAATCCATTACTCACAGGGCCGCGTAGTCGCTTTTGAACTCTGTCAAAACTAGACAATGAGGACAGGGCATCTCTATTATTTCGTACAGTTCTTTGTGATTCTGTAGTGTCAGGTCACAAGGTTCGTAAAAGAATGGCCCATCCTAAGTCTAGCCATATTCATTCGCTCATAAATATAAACTATTTATATGAACAACTTCTATGAATTCCACCTAGTCCGACACGTTGATTACAAGGGGTTTGTTTTATATCAGCTATTAGAAAACTGTCATTGTATACAATTCTTTTTTCATTCCAGTTAAGGTGATAAAGCCACTAAGGGGCAAGATGAGAAAAAATTATTCAGGAGAAATGACGATAAAAAAAACAGGAATTAAGGAGGCAGAAGATGACTTTCGACATTAAATTTACATTTTTGAGGATCAAATTTGATTGAAAAACAAACGGACGGAAGTGAGCTCCACAAGCAAGAAATGCGAGTGAAGGAACTGCTAGCATAAAACTTACGGTTGCATTTAGCAATTTCAACTGTAAAATGGTGAGACCTTTTTTTTTATACATTTTTTGCCTTTTTAGTTTAATTTTTACTTACGGCTCCTGTATAGTCCATGTATTTGACTGGACTGAGATTAAATGTATAGCTGCAAAGAAAAACTCAATTGTATGAACATTGCTCGAAAACAATTATTCAAAAACTATTATTTGAAAAAAAACAATTTTTCGAAAAACATTTATTCGAATTGTAAATTGTTTGAATGAAAATTAATCGAAAGGAAAATTATATAATGATAATTATTCGAAATGCATAATTCTTTAGAGCAATAAAAATGTAAAAAAAAAGAGGAGATAAGCAAATGATAATTATTCGAAATATAAATATCATTAATAAAAGAATTTAGTAAGAAAAAATCCTTATAACCTTAAGTTAAATGATACTGAACGCAAATAGTCAACTATTGAAGAGTACTCGTCAAAGGATGCAAGTATTTTTTAAGTTTCCACTTACGTTGCCATATTTCTTGGTGCTCTTGATATTTTGGCAACCTTCTCTTACTTTTAAAATATGAATTTCTTGCAAGTCCTGTTCTCTTTTAAGACCGTTTAAGAATTTCCATATTCTGTGATGATGGATTCTTGGTAGCCCAATCTTTAAATAATAGTCCACACCTTACGAATGGCTCCATCTATGTAAAATGTTTGCGATCTTTTTTTTTCCTCAAAATTGCTCAGTGGAAAATGTCATGAAGCCATTTCTGAGCTTAGGTCTCTGGTTGTGACCCGGAAATGTGTATACGCCAGAAATCAAATGAAATAAAATAATAATAATGAGGAAGTAATCATAATTTTTAGAAGTGAACTATAAGCTTCGAAGTTAAGGTCTGTGAGAGATAAAATACTTTGAACACACTAATATATAATGAAAATAAAGAGCAAATAGGAAATATATATGTCTAACATGTTTCACTTTTATTAAAGCTTCGTCAAAGATTAAGTGGAAAACAGCTAAAAAAGACAGAATCTTTGGTAGTTTCAATTTTATTTGGGTCAGTTTTCATTGGTCAGACACATGTTCATAAAACAATTTAGAAAAAATCCTTATAACCTTAAGTTATATAATACTACACGCAAATAGTCAACTACTGTAGATTACTTGTTAAAGGATGCCACTAATTTTTTTTTTAAGTTTTCCATTTACGTCGCGGTATTTATTGGCGCTCTTGAAATTTTGGCAACCTGCTGTTTCTTTTAAATTATGAATTTCCAACAAGCCTTGTACTCTTTTAAGAGCGTCCAAGAATTTCCATATTGTGGGACGATGGGATTACACTTACTGCAAAAAAAAGTTTTCCATTTACGTCGCGGTATTTCTTAGCGTTCTTGAAATTTTGAAAACCTTCTCTTACTTTTAAAATATGAATTTCTTGCAAGTCCTGTTCTCTTTTAAGAGCGTCTAAGAATTTCCATTTTGTAAGGATGATGGGATGACACTTTTAAGAACATCTAAGAATTTCCATATTGTCGGATGATGGGATGCACTTGCTGCAAAAAAAGCCCTCTGTCATCCTTCAAGAGCGTTATTAGTTCTATCTAAATCAGCATTGGCTCCCCAAAAGCAAAACTACATACTTATTTCGAACATATGTATTTCGAATAATTATCATTTAGTCTAATTGGCCTTTCGATTAAGTTTCATTCAAACAATTTACAATTCGAATAAATGTTTTTCGAATAATTATTTTCGAACAATTTTCAGGATACGAAACAACACTGCGTCCATAATGAGACCAATTCTTTACAGTTGTAACCACTGAGTAGAGTAGATTAGAAACAGACTGAGTTTATTAGAAATGGGAATATATGTAGAATCATCAAAGGGTATTCTTGCGAACACTGACATAGGCACATATTCGTCAATAATATTCACAAGGATGCATACACGCAAACGTGTACAGCACGCACATTCGCCCGGGTGAAGAAAAATATACAAATCATGTATATACACACATTCAAAAGCACACACAATTATACAGGGCCCCACATTGGCAATGGTGACGTTGATCAATAAAAGGCGAGGCTAGAAACGAAGTTGAATTTGTTTTTCTAATTCTTCGTCGGAGATTGACGGAACTGACAGTTTGACAGTAATGGCAGACAGTTGTGTAAGATGAGCCCGCCAAATTTTTACGGCTTCACATTTCACGGTTCATTTGGCTGACACGAGACAAGAAAAAAAACAATCAGTCCAGCACTGGTTTGGGAAATACGGTTAATAAAGTACTTTTAATGAGTGATATTTTCGTTCCCAGCCTAACTACCTCCCAAATTTATCCGTTCATTTATTAACATGACACACTCTCTTTCTTTCTTTCTTTCTTTCTTTCTTTCTTTCTTTCTCTCTTTCTTTCTTTCTTTTTTTTTCTTTCTTTTTAAGTATATTTCTATAGGTGTATAATATATAATATATCTATCTATACTCTCTCTCTCTCTCTCTCTCTCTATATATATATATATATATATATATATGTGTGTGTGTGTGTGTGTGTGTGTGTGTGTGTGTGTGAAAATATATAGAAAATAGGAAGGAACTGGTTAGGTAAATAATCCAAAGTTCCTTAGTATTTTAGTTATTATTTTTAAAAAATAGTGCTCGATACAAAAGTAGAGCATAAATATAATTATTTATTTAAAAATATGATTCCAACTCACGACATAAGAGGTCTCATGTTTCAAAACAAGAGCCGAAAAATTCAATATAATTATTTGAATGAAATTGAGTTTGAAGTAAGCTCTGTTCCATCATCAAGCGAAAAGATTCCAAAAAAAATTTCGCTTGATGATGGAACAGAGCTTACTTCAAACTCAATTTCATTCAAATAATTATATTGAATTTTTCGGTTCTATACTGTGACGTTCTATCCTGATCTACCACGGCGCCAGTTGTGACGTGGCCGTTCCAGAGTCCTATCCCGGTCACGACACCAGTTGTGACGTCCCTAAACAGCACCAATTGTGACGTCTTCGCCGCGGCGCCAGCTGTTCGCTCCTCGCTGCTCCGTCCGGGTGTCGCTGCTCCAAACGTGACGTCCGCCTGTCGCGTCAGTCGTGTTGTCTCGTCCTGTGACGATCAACTGGCTTGGTATCAGTCGCGGCACCCAAATGTGACGTTCTAACCTTTTGGTGATTCGGGTGGGAATCTGGTTAGATTTGATATCAGCCTCGCCGTTCCCAACTCGCTTCCAACGCCTGGTTACCAAGGTAACTGCACTGATCTCCAGTCTGCCTACCCACGTTGTGAATTGATCTTAGACAGACGAGATCAAACAGTGGTTGGGGCCGTAATGCAAATTGAGTTCAACGGGGATGATAACACACAATATGCATAAAAGAAAAGAAAATGAAAACTCAAAAAGTTCAAAGTATCAAAGAAAAAGGTAACAAACTTTATGTCTAGTTGTTCGATACATAGGACTGCATCTATCTCCCGACCCGTTCTGTGGATTGTGACACGTCGTTTTCCGTTAGGCAAGTTTTAACGCTTCAAGTTGTTTGCTCTCTAAGAAATTTGTGTTTCGGTGTGTCTTTGGGCGAAAATCGAAAAAAAACTTATTTCGGTGGTCTGGTCCTAAGTCGCTCTTCAAAATAATTGTTCTTGGTTGAAGAGGAGTCCGAAATTTTGCGTGAATCTTGGTCAGCTATCTTGAGGCGGCTTTCAACTCTGGAAACTGGAGCTCGAACTTTCTTCTGCCCGCCAGGGTCCGAACTGATTTCTGCCTGTTGGGGCCTGGCTTTTATTGACGCCGACAAAAACCGGGTTGGGTCTGTTGGCGTCGGGGAGTTCCTCGATAATTCTAAATACATATCCACCTCTTTTATTTCTGGTTAGGGATTTTCCACTCTTTTTCCATTTTTGGTAACTTTTTTCCTCCCACTTTCTCACCATGCTTCTGAGGGGCGTGAACTGCCCTCCCCACTTCTTCGTAGCAGCTTCTCATACTTATACTCTGAATGGGGGCGTCGACAGCCTTCTTCGTGCGTCACGTGATCACTCTGGGCCAATGAGATCTTGGTCGGGTATCTTTCCTCCTCCTCCTTCGTGCGTCACGTGATCACCACTTGACCAATGACGTCTTAGTCGGGCGTGAACAATCCGCGGCTTTGTTTCGGAAAAAAAATACCTTGCTTAACAAAAAAAAAGAAAAATCAATTATCTCTTCTCTTTCCTTTTTCTTCCTTTCAAATCGCCGTTATCAATTCTCTAGTCACGAACGGATAATATGACAATTCGTTCAACACGTGGCATTTGTCAGGTAGTTTATCGTTAATTCCTCAAGATGGTTGGTTTTCCCGACATGGCCTCAAAAAGAATTATCTCCAAGTTTTCAGTCAGTCTGACGTCTCCAAGGAAGAAAGAAAAACATTTCTGGTTCTATTCATTTTCCTTCGGTTCATGTGTCTGATAACAAAATTTTATTGTCGCAGGGCAACGTTGTTTTGTTGAAAAGAATTTAGTTAGTGAGACTGCTTGTGTGGGATTTTAATTTTCCATATCTAACTAAGGCTCTGTAGCTACACCTGTGTTTTGTCAATTATTAAAATTAACGTTTTCAAGTTGACTTTCTTTGGCGAACATTTCTTGATAACACAATTCCATTCGCGCAGGCCAAGTAGGAAAATCGGTCAACGATTACTCGTAAGTGGCCTTTAATTTTCATATCTGTCCAAAGTCTTTTTAGTCGCCTGTTTCTTTTCGTCCCTTATCGAAATAACATTTTCACTTGAATTTTTCCCTTGGCCGGTGGTCTGTGTTGATAATAAGATGCCTTACCGTACCAATAGTTTGTTTTCATATCCTTAGATAACACTTCCCTACCCACTCAAATCTCATTGTCATTGTAATGACACTCTTTCGCCATTTGCCACTTATCAAAATAACCCTTTCTTTTTTTTATTGCCTCCTGGCCGTGTGTGTGTCCGCCTATCACCTATGATTCGGATCTCGCCACACTTTTCCCTTGCTTTCTTCTTTTCTTTCGTTTCCCTTTCTGCCTTTCTTTCTCTGCCTGGATGCATGGTGCCACACTGGGTCAAATTTCGCAAATGATTGGTATGTAATGTTTCACGGTAGATATAGAAATATTTACCAGTGTTTACCCACCGTTCAACCGGTGGCTGGGCATTAAGTCATTTTTCTCTACCACCGGCTCAAAGGGATAATATATCAAAAACAGGAATACTGACTGGTAATTGTTTTTTTTTTTTTAATTTTTTCGCTATTTCTCTTAGATAATAATAATATTAACAATGATAATGATGACGATAATAATAATAATAATAATAGTAGTAGTAGTAGTAATAATAATAATGACGATAATAATAATAACAATGAATGATAATAATAATAATAATGATAATAATAATGACGATGATAATAATAATATTTATGATGATAACGGTAATAATAATAATAATGACGATAATAATAATGATAATAATAATAATAATAATAATGCCAACCGTCCAGACATTGTTATTAAAGACCACAAACAAAAACGGTGCCTCCTTATTGATATGGCAGTCCCTGCTGACTACAATGTATCTTTGAAGATATTCAAAAAGTTGTCAAAATACAAGGACCTTGAAATAGAAATCTCGAAAATGTGGCATATGGGAACATCAACAATCCCTGTTGTAGTTGGAGCCCTAGCACTGGTTGGAAAAGATTTCAGTAGATTAATTGAAGGGATTCCTGGAAGTCCATGCCTCAAGGAGATACAAAAAATTGTTCTTACAATTACAGCACACACTTTACGAAGTGCTTTTTTTGTCAGTGGAAAGTGTCATGACGCCATTTCTAACCTTAGGTCCCTGGGCGGGACCCGGAAAGAAATGTGTAAACGCCAGAAATCAAAGAAAATAATAATAATAATAATAATATTTTTCTCTTCCCTAGGCATCCCATATCTCCGTCGCTGCGTGTATGTGTACATGTTTACTAATATCTGTCTCTCGCTCCCTTGCATATATATATATATATATATATAATGTACATGTGTATGTATCCGCATATCATATTGTATTTTTTTTTTCATGGCTACAGGTGTAATTTTCCTACAATGCTCTGCCCTTTGACTATCATGTCTTTGAGTGAAAATTTAAAAAATTATCTTTTAGCGGCTAGTAGGCTGAGAGATGACCGGAAAAGTATAACTTTTACTGCTCTGCTTCTACCCCTTTGTTTAATGAATTCTTTGATATTCCCCCCTACCAATCTGTAGTATAAGTCCAGCCTACCCAATAAAATTTGATAAGTATCTGTCGTTGGCGACGGAAAATTGAACATTTGTGGAAAGTCACTTGTGCCAGGCTCCGAACTTGTAAGAAATGGTAAATGTAACATTTTTTAATGATACTTTTCCTGTAGTTTGATATGATTCTAAATCCTTTTGACTCAAGTTAATTCTTTCCTTTTCAGTTCCCTTTTCTCTTTCCTCTTTTTTTTAAGTCTATATACTAAAATCTGATTATCCCCATTTGAGTGGTCACTCCGACTTATACTAAGTTAAAACTTAATATAGTCTATCCCACTGAATACCATACACTCTTATGAACTATTCTACCTTCGATAAATCCACAATCTCATTGTTTGGGCGTGCTCTTGGATCTTCTTCGAGACTCGTCCTAAAGCTGGTAACCTTAACATAATTACCCCTTGGCGGTCAAGGTCAAAGACGCATCTCTACCAATTTCAATGAATACGAATAATATTTCATACCGGATCGGCCGTCAATCGGGACGACAAGGGCGGCGTCCCTCAGAGAGGAACCAGTCTGAGGACGAAAAGTCTGTCACTGGAACAAACTCTTCCACACACGAAGAGACACTAGGTCACCAAACCCGGATTATTGCCAACCTTGGACCAAGTGACTCAATACCAAATCGACTAATAAAAAGTAAACGAACGAAATGGAGCTGCGAAGAGTATCGACAAGTCATGACATCCTTCTTCACTGCACTCGAAAACCCAGCAAAGAACACCACCAATTAAACATACCAAATATGGAGAAGTACGGTGGGAAATGATGTAAGACCTAACCTCAATCCAAACATGCTTGCCAATGTCCGTAGGGACATCATGCGAAACAACAGACTCTCACAGGCAGAAATAGATAAGATAAAATTACATATGAGACAAAATACTATGACCCATCACTCAACTCAAACTCTATTGAGGCGAATGTAGAAATAAGGAATGCAACAGAGTATGGGGTGGATGCTGGAGAGAATGAAGTACGGAATAATCTCCCAGGAAATGAAACCCAAGACTCTACCTTAAACACAACCTACAGTCCTCCAGAAACTGCACCTGGAGTCATCTTCAGTGACAATAAGTTAGAATTCCTTGAAAACCACGGAGCTGAAATCACCGAAGCAAAAAATGACGTCATCCAAGTGCTCAGCAGAGTAACATTCACACAATTGTCAGACAGAGACCAGCTCCCGAAAATCCATATGACGAACTCCAACAGGCACATCGTGAAAATATACAATGCTGCTCTGGAAACACTGTTAACAGATAAACCACCAGGAAACATCACAGAAGTTAACAACGTCATATACGCCACAGCTTTAGCAGCGACTCGAAGCTTGGAGTCAAGACAATAAATAAAATTAACAGACACAGAAAACCAGCTTGGAAAACCAAACTGATTCGAGAAATACAACAAATCAGATGTGAGATTTCTATATTAGATGAGCTCACCAGAAACCCTAATATTTCCACGTAAATTCAAAAAGATCAAGCGGAAATATAACATTAAATCCTAATTGATATTCAATCAATCAAGGAAATACTGAAGCAAAACTTCAGCTGAAGGCGCAGAGAACAAGACGATACGAAAACGTTGTAGGTTCTATCGCCAAAATAAAATATTCCGAACAGATCTCAAAAAAAATTTTACAGGGAAATTGGAAAAACACCTATACATGTCGAAAGGCCACCATCGATTGATAATGTACAGACATTCTGGGAAAATATCTGGAGCAGCCCAAAGGAGTATAACCCAAATGCAGAGGGATACGGCGTGAAGAAGAACGAATGCTGGATACACCTCTGCAAGAATGGGAAAATATATCCACAGATGATGTTAGGCAAGCTCTAACGAAATCCCAAAAGTGGAAATCCCCAGGAAGTGACAAGTTGCCCAATTTCTGGTTGTATCATCTCACATCTACCCATGAAATTCTTGCAAAAACATTATCAACAGTTGTAAATAATCCCTATGAAACCCCGGAATGGATTACTGAAGGTATGACATACCTCATACCAAAAACAACTGAAACAGACGATCCGAAAAATTATAGACCGACAACATGTCTCTCCACAACGTATAAGTTGATCACGTCTGTATTGACGAACCGTACTTATTCCTTTCTCGAAACAAACAGCACTCTCCCGCTGGAACAGAAGGGATGCAGACGAGGTTCATATGGCTGCAAAGATCAACTTCTGATAAATAAATGATCCTGGAAAATTGCAGGAGACGACGCAGGAACCTAAGTGCAGCGTGGATTGATTATCGTAAAGCCTTTGATAGTGTTCCACATTCTTGGATCCTTAAGACTTTGGAAATGTACAAAGTTTCCCCTGTGGTATTAAATTTCCTTAAGCACAGCATGGGAATGTGGAACACCAAACTATACCTTAGTCACACCGGGGCACTGCCATATCCAACCGTCTGAGTATCCGACGTGGAATCTTTCAAGGAGATTCTCTGTCACCCCTTCTGTTTTGTTTATCCTTAATCCCTCTTACACATGAACTGAACAACAGTAGCTATGGTTACAAAATAAATAAGAAAATATTCAATCACCTACTCTACATGGATGATCTCAAACTCTTTGCCAAAGACGACAATGAGTTGAAAGGCCTCCTCAATATTGTAAAATACTTCAGTGACGACATAGGTATGGACTTCGGATTAGATAAATGTGCAAAAGTAACTTTCAAGAAAGGTAGAATTACAGAAACACCCTTAATAGATTTAGATTTTGTCACAAAGATTAGGAACTGGAGCATGGTGAAGCTTATAAGTACCTAGGAATTAGCGAAGGAGATGGCATACAACACCCCAAATGAAGGAAAAAAATAAGAAAAGAATACTACAGGCGTGTACGTCTGGCACTAAATACTGAGTTGAACTCAAAAAACAGGATATCAGCCATAAACACATTGGCTGTCCCTGTGGTGCAATACAGCTTCAATGTCCTTAACTGGGCCATAGCTGAAATTAAGCGACTGGATGCCAAAACGAGAAAGCTACTCACTTGCTATCGCATGCATCATCCCAAAGCTGATGTCGACCGTCTGTATGTGCCCAGATCCGAAGGAGGCAGAGGATTAGTTCAACTAGAACTGTCCTACAAAACTACAACAATTGGCCTCCAAAGATATTTGGAAACTACTGAAGACTAGATGATGGTATGCGTCAAGGAACATGAAAGTAGTAAGCGTCTCTACTCCGTAATGAAGGAAGCCAACAAATTCAAAATGGAGTTCCAAATGGGCGTAGAGATGCAACTACAGCACAATACACCGACTGAAACTGCAAAATACCTAAAAAAGTTAGCTAAGACGAATGCAACAGACCAGTTACAGAAGCGATGGCACGATAAACCGCTTCATGGCCAATACTCTACCCGTACCAAACAAGCTGACGTAGACAAAACCCGTACCCATCAGTGGCTACGTAGTGCAGGGTTGAAAGTGGAAACTGAAGGTTTTATCCTTGCTGCGCAGGACCAATGCTTGCTAACTAGGAATTGTCATGCACATATACTAAAATATTGTGTCAGCCCAAAATGCAGATTCTGTGATAAATATCCAGAAACGATTGATCATCTTGTAGCAGGTTATATGGTGTTGGCACCCACTGAATATAAAACCCGACATGACAGAGTGGGCCAATATCTGCACTGGAAAATCTGCAACTTCTACGGGAAGAAAACTGAAAGAAACTGGTATGAACACCACCCAGACCCGGTTACGGAGAGAGGACCTGTTACAATTCTATGGGACTACACAATACACACTGACAGAACAATCAAGGCCAACCGCCCAGATATTGTTATTAAAGACCACAAACAAAATCGGTGCCTCCTTATTGATATGGCAGTCCCTGCCGACTGCAATGTATCTTTGAAGATATTCAAAAAAGTTGTCAAAGCACAAGGACCTTGAAATAGAAATCGCGAAAATGTGGCATATGGGAACATCAACAATCCCTGTTGTAGTTGGAGCCCTAGGACTGGTTGGAAAAGATTCCAGTAGACTAATTGAAGGGATACCTGGAAGTCCATGCCTCAAGGAGATACAGAAAATTGTTCTGACAAGTACAGCCCACACCTTACGAAGGGCTTTGTCTATGTAATCTTTTTTTTTTTTTTTGTCAGTGGAAAAATCATGACGCCATTTCTAACCTTAGGTCCCTGGGCGGACCCGGAAAGAAATGTGCAAACGCCAGAAATCAAAAGAAAATAAAAGAATAATAATAATAATAATAATAATAATAATCTGCCTGTACCAAACAAGCTCATGTAACTCATCAGTGTTTACATAGTGCAAGTTTAAAAGCTGAAACCTGCTGCACAGGACCAATACTTCCTAACTAGAAACTTTAATAATAATAATAATAATAATAATAATAATGACAACAATAATAATAATAATTATGGTGATGACGGTAATAATAATAATAATAATAATAATAATAATAATAATAATAATAATAATAATGACGGTAATAATATTAGGTTGGTGCAAAAATAACGATGTAATAATGTCGTTTTTTGAGGTTAAAAAATACGTCACAAAAACGACATTATTACGTCATTATTTTTGCACCAACCTAATAATAATGACGATAATAATAATAATAATGACGATAATAATAATAACAATTATAATGACGGTAATAATAATAATAATAATAATAATAATCTGCCCGTACCAAACAAGCTGATGTAACTCTGTACCCATCAGTGGTTACATAGTGCAAGGTTAAAAGCTGAAACCGAAGGTTTTGTTCTTGCTACACAGGACTAATGCTTGCTAACTGGAAATTAACAAGCACACATTACTGAAAAATAGCGTTATCCCGAAATGCATGATATATATATATATATATATATATATATATATATATATATATATATATATATATATATATCCAGAAACATTTGACCATCTTGTATGGAGTTGCGCAGTATTAATATCAACCGAATATAAAACTCTCCATAATAGAGTGGGGACCACATATCTGCACTGGAAAAATATGGAATTTCTAGAGGAAGGAATCTGCAAGAAAATGGTATTAACATTACCCAATCCCGGTTACAGAGCTTTATGAGTCTTTACAATTCATACAGACAGAACAAAGCGAAGCTTCCAGATATTGTGATCAAAGGCCACGAGAATAGAATGTGCTTTCTTATTGACATGACAGTCTCTGCAGATGTATCCTTGGAGATCTTCAAAAAAAAACAAAAAAACTATCAAAATACAAGGATCTTGAAATGGAAATCTCAAAATTGTGGCACGTGTGGATATCAATAATTCTAGTTGTGTGCGACCTTCGGATAGATTAGAAAAGATTCTGATAAACTCACTGAGGAGATTCCTGATAGACCATTCCTTAAAGAAATACCAAAAAAATATGCTCCCCCAGTACAGCTCACACATTACGAAGAGCATTATCTATGTAAAATGTGTGTGATCTTTGTTTTGTTTTTATACAACAATGATCAGTGGAAAATGTCATGAAGGCATTTCTGTCTTTAGTTCTCTGGTTGAGATCCGGAAAGAAATATGTAGGACACTAGTCCGAATAATGTAAATAGTGTACATAATACCTCATCTCAGAAATATAGACAGATACTGAAAGGCCGAAACGTTGTAATAAATATGGCGATAAAGATGAGGACAATAGTCCGGATAATGTAAATAGTGTACATAATGCCTCATCTCAGAAATATAGACAGATACTGAAAGGCCGAAACGTTGTAATAAATATGGCGACAAAGATGAGGACAATAGTCCGGATAATGTAAATAGTGTACATAATACCTCATCTCAGAAATATAGACAGATACTGAAAGGCCTAAACGTTGTAATAAATATGGCTACGAAGATGAGGACAATAGTCCGAATAATGTAAATAGTGTACCTAATACCTCATCTCAGAAATATATACAGAAACTGAAAGGCCGAAACGTTATATAAATATGGCGACGAAGATGAGGACAATAGTCCGAATAATGTAAATTGTGTACATAATACCTCATCTCAGAAATATAGACAGATACTGAAGGGCCGAAACGTTGTAATAAATATGGCGACAAAGATAAGGACAATAGTCCGAATAATGTAAATAGTGTACATAATACTTCATCTCAGAAATATAGACAGATACTGAAGGGCCGAAACGCTGTAATAAATATGGCGACAAATATGAGGCAATAGTCCGAATAATGTAAATAGTGTACATAATACCTCATCTCAGAAATATAGACAGATACTGAAAAGCCGAAACGTTGTAATAAATATGGCGACAAAGATCAGGATAATAGTCCGAATAATGTAAATAGTGTACCTAATACCTCATCTCAGAAATATAGACAGTCACAGGACATACTATTTACATTTTTCGGACTATTGTCCTCATCTTTGTCGCCATATTTATTACAACGTTTCAGCCGTTGTACGCTCCGGCCTTCTTCTTGGAATGTCGAACTGAACCCTTTATTTCGCTCCCTAGAGTAGACTGTTATAATTCCACGTGCCATGTTTAATGGGTGTCAGTTATCAGTTATCTCCTGTTAATTTCCCTCTGAAAGTTCTCCACTGCCTTAACCGGGTATTGAACTCACACTCTTTGGGACCTGTCACTGGATCTAACCAACGCCTTTATCCACTGCGCCATGTGTCCTTGCATGAGCGAAATAAAGGGTTCAGTTCGACATTCCAACCACCTGAAAAAGGCCGGAGTGCACAACGGCCGAAACGTTGTAATAAATATGGCGACAAAGATGAGGACAATAGTCCGAATGAGGTAAATAGTGTACATAATACCTCATCTCAGAAATATAGACAGTCACAGGACATAATTCAGTAATAAGGCTCTTTAGTATGTGTTTCGCCAGGGATACACACGGTTTTGAATTTAGAATTCTTCTCGCAGGATGCTAAAGCTATAATTGGTGGAAGATCAGTAAATTCTATGCTAACAGTTTCTTTTTTTCGCTTGTGGAACTCCCTTCCAGTTCCATGCTTCCCAACCAACTTTGATCGGCAAAGATTTAAATGCAATGTCAATTGCTATCGCCTCTTCACCCGATTTTTTTTTCTCTAATCATTAATGTTTCTGTTCCTAATTCTTCCACACTCTGTAACCCCTTGTGTCTGGGTGGATTTACTGCCATGCGTGGGGTGAACTCGATTAAAAAAATCTCAACGGTTGAACAAGCGGATAAAGAGGGCTACGCATTATGGACATGCTACAGAAGGCGTCAATCGAAATTATATCAGAATCAGCGGCCATTTCATAACTGTATTCTATCTGTATCTTCTATATGTGCCATAGAGAAAGGTCATGAAATCAAGTGTGTGGATCACTTCCTGGCAAGTTGAGGTCCACCTTAAACAAATTCACCCCATCGAAAATTTCTTCTCTGATTTTCTTTCACCTTCAACCAACTCTTGCAAAGCCAATCGGCGACAGGGAATGGATGATGGAGCAAGATTTGGTCAAACTGGAAGCTTCTAGTCCTGAAACTTCTCGTTGACGGCGAATTTAGTCGCCAACGCCATCATCATCAACGAAGCGAGCAGCACAGAAGAAATCGAATTCTTAGATACGAGATAAAGCCGACGACGACGAATTGGTGAACAGAAGTGATAAATTCATACCTTTTCACGTGGGTATTTGAGCGAAAGTTTATATAACGAACTCGACCTGAATTCGAACTCAGCCCGTTGATTTCTCATTCCGAGTTGCTAACCATAATGTTAACTGCACATTTTAACATTAGGGCAAGTAAAAATAAAAGACCTGCAGTTAGGTTTTATTAGGCAACGTCACTGAATTTTCGATACCTAAGGTTTAAACTGAATTTTTAAAAATGGAAAAGCATTCTTGAAGCTTTCATTTTAGCTTTAACTGATTAAATTTACTATTTCCAGTAAGCAAATTACTCTTGTGTATTTCAAATGAAAATTATACTGATTGGAATCTCAACTTTTTGCTCGCTTTCAGAAATCGTTTAAATTCAGCTATTTTTGACACATGTTTAAACAAAAGTTAATTCTTGGTTTTAAAAATCTTCCAAAAACAAAATATACTTTTCTGTAATTTTATTTTTGGGATATTAGCTTATTTAAATACAAATAATCTGATTTTTTTAAAAAAGTATTATTCAATTTATTATTTAAAATAACTGAGAAATGGGTTTTTAAAACAAAAAGCAACGAGATTAAGTGCTTGTCAACACTTTGTAAATCACTTGACGAGTAATTTACGAGGTGTTGACAGTTTTATTATTCTTCTATCAGAGACCTTATCTGTTAAAACATAATTTAAGAAAATGACGGGTGAACGCGTTTTTATATAATTTTTAAGTACTCAGTAATCTTAAAAATCTTGGAAAATATTCGCCGTAATTTTAAGAATGTTGAATTTGAATTTAATATTGTCATCGCTGTTATTTTCTGATTATGTCATGTATAGTCGACCATATTTTCAAACAGGGGTATGTTATGTATACATAAAAAAAATAAAAATTTCTTGGTGCAAAACGACTTATATTGTATTTTCAATTTTTGATTTGTAAATATAGTTTCCAATTACAATATCACCTAAGCGTTAGAAAATAATTTTAAACGATTTAAATTATTATAAATTATTATAATTAAAATTTAAAAAAAAGAAAACAATTATTCATCAAAATTCTTTTCCTTAATAGTGTCCTTAATAAATCTTATTTATAAAATAAATTAAAAGCTTTTCTAATTAAATAATGTCATAGTTTGAATGCATTTTTTATTTTACGATTCGGAGCAGATTTTCGGGAAATGCGCATTTAGTCTATTTATTGTTTTCTCTTTAGAGATTCTTTAAATTTCAAATTGTCCTATTCTTAAAGTTAAACTTTCTTTTCTTCTTTCCTTTTTTCTTCTTTTCTTTCTTTCTTTCTTTCTTTCTTGCTTTCTTTCTTTGATTCCTTTTTTTTCATCCTACTCTCGCATTTAGTCTAGTCATTGATTTTCCCATTCTTAACGTTAAACTTTCTTTTCTTCTTTCTTTTTTTCTCTTTCTTTCTTTTTTCTTTCTTTCTTTCTTTCTTTCTTTCTTTCTTTCTTTCTTTCTTTCTCTTTTTCAACCTTTCTTTTCTTACATTTGTCTATCTTTTTTCCCAATCATTCCTTTCTCACTTTTTATCCTTATTTCCTCTTTTTTTTAATTTTCTCTTTCTTTCTTTCTTTCCTTTTTTCTTTCTTTCTTTCTTTTTCCACCTCCTTCTCTTGCATTTAGCCTATTCGTGGTTTTCTCTTCATGGTTTCTTTAAATTTCAATTTCTTTTCTCATTTCTAAAGATAGTCTTTCTTTTCTTCTTTCCTTTTTTCTTTCTTTCTTCCCCCCCCACTCTCTCTTTCTTTCTTTCCTTTCTCTTTTCTCTTTTTTTATTCTACTTATTTTCTTCCTTTCTTTATGTAATTCTTTCTTTCATAGTCTGTTCTTTCGTTTGTTTTTTTTTCCTTTTTTCCCCACCTCTCCTTTCTCACTTTTTATTCTTTCTTCTTTCTTTCTTTCTTTTATCACTTTTTATTCTTTCCTCCTTCTTTCTTTCTTTTATACTCTGTTCTTTCTTTCTTTCTTTCTTTCTTTTCTCATCTTTCCTTTTCTCACTTTTTATTCTTTCCTCTTTCTTTCCTTCTTTCTTTCATTTGTCCATAATCAAACATTCTGATAAAATCCTAAGCAACTGAAAACAAATGAATTGCTATAAATCTGGTGCGAAATGCGTGGCGTTTTCTATATTTTTCCAGCTACCTTTGCGCGTCTCAAGCACGCATGCGCATTACTACTCACACAAACAAATAATGCACTATTCAGTTAATCTGTTATCAACCAGTCACATGCCCACGCTCAAATGTATTTACTTACCTGAGTGCCCACGTATACAAATCTATCAATCATTTTAACTCGGTACCATTCGTTACTCTCAAAGAAAATATTGTTTACGGATAAGCTAAATGCGTATGTAAAGTTACAATGCTTCTGTTTGCAAACGAGTGTAGAAAAAGATTTGCAGATGTGTGAGCCTGATTTGATACCGAGGCTGAAGATCTATTTAATGTTTCTACGGTCAACGTTTTTTCGTTTTCAGAGCTCAAGGAAAATATATATGTAAGTAAATAAATATATCATCCGTGGCATTAATCAAGCATTTTTTTTAAAACTCCTTCGCGAGATAGGTAAAGCTAAAATTAGGATTCATTTAGTAAACAACATCATGGCATCAGTGTCGGGTAATGTTTAACGAGATAAACTGCTGAATTAATTGTTTAAATTATTTAATATAATTATTTCTACGGCTTATCAAACCAGGAAATATTTTAGAAGATTATAATAATAGATTACCGAGATAAATTCTACTAATTAACCCATAGCGGGGGGCGAATTGGGAGATTTATATTTTTCCCCAAAGGTATTTGCGCATAAATGAATATAATTAACCCGACTGGAATTGGAACTTGACTCAGTGATTTCCAATTCCGAGCTGTTATCCATTACACCGGCTGCACATCCAGACTTATAGCACTTGGTATTCCCAAACTGTCACCCATCTTGGTACTGGCCAGGCTCGACATTGCTTAACTTAGATGATCGTAGGAGAACCGGTTTTTCAACTTAATCTGGCCGTAGACTTTTAATTTCTTTAAACATTGATAGTAACTTCCATTCTTTTGACCTTGTGCCAGAACAAAAATTTAAACTTAATAAATAATAGTAAGTGGCCACAGTGTGTAGTAATGGTTAACGAGCTAGTCTGGTTGATCATTACTACGGAGTAATGAAATCTATGTCCGCTGAGTTCTATATTCTTGTTACCTTCTACCAGGCTAAGCTTTGTAAATAATAGTGGCACTTCGGTGTTAGGTGAGGGTTAACGTGCCAGCGTTGGAGCTCATTACTAAGGATTCATGAGTTCGACCATCACTGGGTGCCTCATACATGTGACCATACGTTTTGCGTAGTTGGGTCGAACAGGTATTTACTTGTCAGAGAAAGCCACTGACATCAAGTGAAATTATACAATGAAAATTTCAGATCAAATTTTCAAATAGTTGGAGATTCTGCCAAGATTTATTGTTTGTGAGCGCATTATAAGATGACAGATACTGAGGAAAAGATACAGAACTTCTTAGCGAGAAAAAGGACTAACCATCAATTTTACATACATATATATATATATATATATATATATATATATATATATATATATATATATATATGTGTGTGTGTGTGTGTGTGTTTTCAAATTCCTTGAAGGACATAGGGTCGCAAGATATCGTTGCGGTTTCTGTAACAAGCTGGTTTTTAACTGAGTAGGTTGTTAGCCTACTGCGCAACCACCAACTTAGAAGATCAGGTTTTGAATTCAGAGTTGTCCTTCTCCTTGACCAGTTGTCACCCAAGGCTATAGAACCCGGTCTTTCCTGCTATTTACCCATAGCTGGAGCGTGGAGAAGAGGATTCATACTTTTCCCAGGAGTATTAGCACGGGAGTGAATGTAATGGTTACGACTGGTTTTCTCAATTCGAGCCGCTAGCCATTTCTTCACCTCCTAAGACTAAATGTATGGTTGTCCGTAATAGAAAAATCCAAGAAGCGAACTATGAATAGAAGATGTCAAAATCCAGATTAAATATTACATCAGTACAAAGGTTCGTGCCCGATTACAAAATTAAAAAAATAAACAAACAAATTTTGCTTACTCACAAAAAAATTATTTACTACCTATCAGGTAGCATTTAAACTAAACCCTGCGAAGGATTCTTCATTTGGGCCTACAACTTATTCAAGAGCTTGAGAGTTCCATATTCTCCGTAATTAAAGATCTGGCTACCATTTCATCGGGGTTTTCATTTTCACGCGGCTTTCTTCTTCTTCTTGCAGCCTTGGCACTTTTGATTCCAATCTGGTCCTTTTTTTATTTCCTTTTGCGAGGTATACTACTGCCGTATGCGAAAAGCAACAATAAACTACAGAAATAACTCAAAATTGATCGTTGCACTTAAGCATTGCATTAATATTTAAGCTTTCCTTTTAAAAAGTTCAACTATAATTCTTCTGCCGCCATTTAATTTAAAGACAATTTGATGTACGTAGGTCTTTACTTTCATGGGTGACTTCAATTTCAATCATACCCAAATTTATTTCGAAGCTATAAAAATTGTTACCTTACAAAAATATTTGTCGCAAAATGCACCGAAAACAATGTCAGTAATGAAAACTTGAGAATCCAGAATTTCAGGATTGCAGGTCTAGATCCGTCCCGGGATGTTTTTAATTGGCTCACGAAGTCAGCCTGATTTTAAAATGGTATGATATGTTGAGCTACAGCTTCTAGGAGTAAACTGGTAAAATGCGTCGCACTAACATTCATATATGTAGATTAGTCAAATACATTGTCCCCATTGTTTTAACAAATGTCACCCATAATTTTACAAGCTTGTTGATGTCCTTTTCGTAGAAACTTTGTTTTGTGTTGTAAGAAGATTGTAAAAAGTTTGTATAGAGTCAATATTTTGCCATTTAAATTGTTCTGAAGAAGCCGGTACATAAGAAAACCCCAAAGGGACCAAGTCAGATCAATACGGTGGATGCTGAAAGGTTTCTCTTTTCAACTATTTAAGTCTCTTCAAGGTTTATTTTTCAAGGTACTCTTGCGTTGTCAGGGTAGAAAAGGGACATTTTTCCGATTTGCCAAAATAAATCGTTTTTCTTTCTCTTCAAATGACGAAAGGCCGGGATCTTCTGTTTATTCACCAACGCTGGAATGTAGAGCGTTTTCATCGATGCCGGAAGGTCGACCGGGGCGTGCTTGATCTTTTAGGCTTAAATGACTTGTCTTTTCGCGTCGAAGCGAGCGGTTTCTCGTTCCTTTCTGTCCGCTCTCTGTGAGTCTCTACGACTGTTGCTACTCGGGAACATTGTCTTATAGAGAACAGTGCTCTTTCTCTTGTCATTTTTGTCTAAAAATTTAATTTATTTTATCAAGAACCCAAGGACTTGTTCCGTTCAGGTTCGTCCGACATGTCTTTTGTGAATTTAGCTGATCGTTATCAAGGCAGCAACTGTCGAAACAATTTCTGTAACATCCGTCAGATGTTTTCATTTAACAAGATAGAGGCTGACACTGATATCGCTCTACACTTTTTTTTATCTTCATCTGTGTGGCATTCTTTACCCTACAGGAGGATAGATATCACATTGTAATCCAGTGCTTTTTTCTTTGTTTGTAACGATTTTTTTTCTGTTTTTCAACATTTTTGGAATGCCCCTTTTGCTATTTCCAATGGATACGGGTGTCGCATTTTCCTCCGTTAAAATATTTTCCCTGACATTTAAACTTCTGTACTTGCTTGCAATTTTTGGCTAGCATAACAGCTGGTACGAAAATCACGTTTTGTTGTAATGTAAGCAAAAAAGTGCGTTCAGAGTGGGGGACACCTCTAACCGATTGCTCTCTCTCTCTCTCTCTCTCTCTCTCTCTCTCTCTCTCTCTCAACCGACTACGGTGGTAGTAGACAGAGAGAGGAAAGAGACGGAAGTTAACAAACATGACTCGGAAACCAACTTTAGGAAGAAAGCGCACACGGGACCGACTTCACAAGACACCGTGTTTTGCCAACTGCTGGTTTTTCTGTGGCTTCTATTAGCTTGAGGCATCTTACAAAGCCCCGGATCTTGACCAGTTGCAGAGAAGCCCGTATCTAGACATGCCAAGCTGTCCTGCTGCTAGCGGTGAAAACCCGGGTGTAACTGTTGACAAACATGTCCACATGCGATCCGGGGCCTTTTTTTGCGTTTGTACCGACGCGCGTTCGTCACACGTTTATTTATCTTTTCTTTCATACTTCATAAAAAA